>VUQI01060442.1:48309-66838 GCA_015106735.1 Paratilapia polleni | reverse complement strand
TGAAGGACCACCAGATCAAGACCTTGTCATGGCCAGCCCAGTCTCCAGGCCTGAACCCCTTTGAAAAATTCTGGAATGTGATCAAGAGGAAGATGGATGGTCACAAGCCATCAAACAAAGCTGAGATGCTTGAATTCTTGCACCAGGAATGGCATAAAGTCACCCAACAGCAATGTGAAAGACTGGTGGAGAGCATGCCAAGACACATGAAAGCTGTGATTGCAAATCAGGGTTATTCCACCAAATACTGATTTCTGAACACTTCCTAAGTTAAAACATTAGTAATGTGTTGTTTAAAAATGAATATGAACTTGGTTTTTTTGCATTATTTGAGGTCTGAAAACACTGGACCTTTTTTGGTATTTTGACCATTTTTCATTTTCTGCAAATAAATGCTCTAAATGAAAATATTTGTAATTGGAATTTGGGAGTTATGTTGTCAGTAGTTTATAGAATAAAACAAAAATGTTCATTTTACTCAAACATATACCTATAAATAGCAAAATCAGAGAAACTGATCATTTTGCAGTGGTCTCTTAATTTTTTCCAGAGCTGTATGTGCCTAACGTTTGTCAAAACAACAACATCTTTGTGGTGCTTGTGGTGGAACAGAAAGCCTTCCACACAAGAATTTAATAAGCACAAACAGACAGATATTTCAGTGGATGTTCTGATATTTCCTTACTTATAAAAAGGAAAATTTTGCACCTTGTCACAAAAACCTTTCTAAATATAATTATTCATCTGCTCTGCTTTGTGAAAGCAAAATGACATGTGAGGGGTTTAACACTTCACAGATTTTTTTCACAGAGCAAGATTTTTTTTCCAATAACAACTGGACAGACTGTTTAAAAATCTTTATTTTTCTTAAACTTGCTATCTTGGATATTCGCAGCAAACCAAGACTATAACTTAACAGACTGATTAACATAAGGTTAGCCACTTTAGGGATCTCTTGAGAAGAGCCTGACCTATACATTGGTTGGATGATATTTATTGGATGACACTGGTTTATCACAGATACCATATATATGTTCTCCAATATGAATTTATAGAACATATTGCAGAAAAAGACCAGGTTAGTTTAGAAATGGTGTCATGACAGTCTGTCCAGCAGTGTGGATCCATTTCCATTGTTTGCGATACTCTCAGCACTGTCTGCAGCACAAGTAGCAGAGCAGCATCACAGCAGAGCAGACAGTGGTGCAGAGTCAAGCTGTGTCTTTACACTTAGTTATAATATTATTTTGTAAAATACATTGCTGGAAAACTGTTGAATCTAGACAACTTTATATCACCCCACTTATGGCTCGATGTCGTGCACAGCAGTTGATCATTTTATCTCATGTAGTGTGTCATGATGGACAAAAACTGTAGGTATGAATGTTAGATTAGTTTGAGTCCTTCATGATGCTTTCCCCTTTTATGTGAGGCTGACTAATAGGAGCACAAATGCTCCACCAGCTGCTAATAGTATTTTTCCTCCCCTTCAGCCAAATGCAACTGTAAACATGGCAAAGTAAAAGAGAAATTATGTTGCCGGTGTAGCTAAGAGGAAATGTGAAATGGAGTAAATAGCCAGCAGTGCCTCCTTCTCATGACATCACGCTGGTCATAAAAGCAATCTGTAGTCTGTCATGTCTATCACACAAAAAAGGTAAGATTTTATGCCTCTATAGTTGCTTAATCTGTTAGAGTGACCATCATAACAGACCAGAGTCCATCATTTTCCTTTCAGTCTAACTCTAACAAGGAACATCTGCTAATATCTCCATCCATCCATCCATCCATCCATCCAGCAGGGGGACTGGAGCCTATCCCAGCTGTCAAAGGGCGAAAGGCGGGGTACACGCTGGACAGGTCTATCGCAGGGCTAACACAGAGAGACAGACAACCATTCACGCCTATGGTCAATTTGGAATCAATTTTGGACCAATAAACCTAATCCATGCATGTCTTTGGACTGTGGGAGGAAGCCAAAGCACCCAGAGACAAACCATGCAGACTC
Source organism: Paratilapia polleni (assembly GCA_015106735.1). Taxonomy (NCBI): domain Eukaryota; kingdom Metazoa; phylum Chordata; class Actinopteri; order Cichliformes; family Cichlidae; genus Paratilapia; species Paratilapia polleni. Next base: position 64,830 of record VUQI01060442.1, on the reverse strand, counting down.
AGGGAGAACATGGAAAAGCCACACGAAAGGGCACCAGTCAGTGGATTCAAACCCAGGACCTTCTCGCTGTGAGCTGACAGTGCTAACTACTGCATTACTGTGCTGCCTGCTAATATCTCTGTTACTGGAATTTGTTTTCCCATATAAACTGCCATCAGCCTCAGAAACCCCGTATCAGTTCTATAAATGACAGTGATTAATCTTATACACTGTATGTATGCAGCAGTACTGGATTTAGGTTAAATTTAAGATCACTTAGATAACTGCTTAATTTATAATGAGCATATAAACATTTAGTACTGTTTTAAGAGAATATTTAAGGTTTAACACTGAGCCAATAATTTGTCACAGTACCGCATATTTCAGAGAAGAGAATAAGAGAAAAGGGGCAATCTTTATTGGTTTGACTGAAGTCTTGTTAGGCTGAGAACAGGTGGTGCAAGAAGACTAATGCAATTTTGGCTGTGACAAAATCCTTTTAAGGCAGCCATTATTAATTTATGCTATACTCCTCCACACTATTGTACAACATCCAAACTAATTAGCTTGATGGCAGTTGATGTGAATGGAGTATTAATATCCTGAAAGGGTCTTCTGAAGCATATCCAATGAGTTGCAGATTAATGGGGGCGAAAACTGAAGCTGGTAACATTTTCTTCTTTAATAAAACAGCTATTGTTGTCATATGAATGCAATGTTAAACAGCACACAAAAGTGGATTAAAGTAAAAAGGTGCACCTGCTGTGGCGACCACTGTATGTCTCTGTACATGCTGATGCCTCTCAAAATGATTTCGCCATTCATGGTCTGTATCAGCTTCCTCAGAGGCACAAATGGTAAAAGACAGTTTACCTGCAGAGTGGTGTTCCTCATGTCCCTGTGTAGAGCCTGCTGACATAGAACCAAAATAGAAATGTGAATTTAAACCCAGAAGTCTTTAAAGGCCATTTAAGAAACACAATGTTGCCAGCGCTGCAGTTTTGTCCTTGTTAAACCTGTCCAGTGTCTTTTCTAGCCAACATCACCCAAGAGAAAATTATAAGCAATAAAATCAGAAGAGTGAGAAGTGATGCACTGAAGAAACAAAGCACTGTCACCTCCTGCATTGCATTGTATAGCATGGCTCTATGGCCAGGCTTAAGCTCAGTTAGCAATGTTGTCCAGCACTGGCAGTGGGCAGCTTCACTGATCTCAGACCATTGGAGGTCTCTGAGCACAGCAGGGGAGAGACCAGAGTGTAACAGCTTCAGTCTGCACAGTTTTTCCATGGTGAGCTGGCAGGAGGAGAGAAACTCAGAGGTGAGAGTGCAGTTGGCTGATATTCAGCACAAATATTTTAAAAAATGTCCTCTTACGTTGGTCTCCTTTGAAATCTTGGATAAAATTTTGAATGCCTGCAAAGAACATTAAAAAAATAAGTCATCCAACAAAACACCCAAGCATTCACATTTTCAGAAAGTTCACATAGGTCACATATTTTATCTGAATTTATACTCTTCTTTTCATTAGTCAGTGGTTAAATAACTGTAGACTTAGAGTTACACCAAAAATCCCTGCATCACATATTTCAGACAAGATTAGCTTTTCATTTTTGTGAAAAGTGGTACTGCACATCATCTTATAAAAAAGACTAAAGACTGTCCTGACAAATTGGAAACTTTTCATGGAAATGGGACTCAAATTCATACATTTACAGTGACACTTGAGGAGGGAGAAGACAAGCATGACAAGAAAACTCATTCCCTGCTGACCTGTGCTGGGGAATATGTGTGTAATCCTGGCTGTGACAAGATTTCCAGGAGTTGTTCTGAGGGGAGCAACAGCAGAAAAGAAGCTCCCAGCTGGGGCAGCAGACCACTGAGGGCAGACAGCTCTGGAGGAGCCATGCTGCTGACATTCAAGGTCTGAACTGCTGGTATCAACCAAGAGGACAACTATTCATAAAACACAGTTAAGCAGCATTAGTAAGACATGTCATGAAAAAATACTTGAGGTGAAGCTGCAATTAAAAGTTGTTCTGTACCCCTCACCCTGCCAGTGGCACTGATGAACCCTTTGGAAATGCACTGAGACAGCTGCTGCCAGAGAGCAGAGGACACAGCAGAGTCCTGTAGATATGAACCCAAGTCGGATGGATCCAGGTAGCACGCAAGGACTCCTAATCTGCAAAAGGCAGTTATTCACCTTTCTGGCCACTGAGCTTAACATTAAGTTTTCAATATGAAGGCTTAATGATGAAATTATATACAGGAGAATTAATAAAGTACAACACCATAAAGATAACATCTGTAGCATAGGGTGTGATTAAAACAAGATTGATCAAAGTTATCAACACTAATCACCATCTTGACTCTCAAGAAAAAAAAAAGATTTGCTGTGGACCCTTGAACCTACAGCTGTGTACCCCAGATTCCTGTAAAGTTCCTTTGCTGAAGCAATATTTAACATACAGTAAATATATGCAAAAGTCTTGAGCTACCCCTCATTTCTTTATGTTTTATAAGGAAAATGGGAAATAGGTGCAGGAGCGATTTATTGAAGGAAATACAGTATATAAGGCAAAAACAGAATCTGTACAATTCTAACGAGCTTGAAAGTCAATATTTGGTATGACCTTTATTCTTCAACACAGCCTGAACTCTCTTATTCAAGCTTTCTTGTAATTTCTTTAAGCAGTCTTCAGGAATAGTTCTTCAAGCTTCTTGAAGGACATTCAAAGCTCTTCTTTGGATGTTGGCTGCCTTTTGTTCTGTTCTCTTTCAAGATGATCCCACACTGCTTCAATAATGTTGAAGTCCGGGCTCTGGGGAGGCCAATCCATGACTGATAGTGTTCCATTGTGTGTTTTTCTATCCAGGTTTGCTTTTACTGCATTGGCAGTGTGTTTGGGATCATTGTCATGCTGAAAAAATGAAGCTGCTACCAATCATACACTTTCCAGATGGTATTACATGGTGGATCAAAATCTGATGGTACTTTGCTGCATTCATAATTCCATCAGTTTGGATGGAAGATCCCCAACACCACTGGCTGAAATGAAGCCCAAACCATGACAGAGCCTCCACCGTGTTTTACAGAAGGTAAAACACGGTGGAGGCTCTGTCATGTCTGCAAAGACTGTAGACACTCACTGTTGTACCTCTCTCCTGACCTCCTCTGTACATATAGATGATGATTTGAACAAAAAATTTCAAGTTTGGATTCATCACTCCATAAGACCTCTGATTTTCAGTCCAGTTCTTGTGTAGTTCTGGTTATTTTTCCGGCTCTTTGAGAATCAGGTTGTTGGTGCAAACTTTGTTATCTTTGGCATTTTTTGTAGATTCAACTAAAGAAATGAGTGAAAAAGCAGCCAATGTCCAAAGAAAAGCTTTGAAAGACCTTCAGAAAGCCTGGAGAAAGTCTGGCTCCTTGGAAGCAAAATATAAAGAAATGAGGGGTAGCTCAAGACTTGTTGCACAATACTGTAGGCATGGATAAGCTTGAGTAAATATAAGGTATCTGGGTCCCACCTCAGTATGTTGTCACCAGTCACATTCATCTTCTTACTGAAGAGGGTCCGGAGCACATGGCGTCCCCTTACACCATCCAGACTGCCGTTGCCAAGTAACTCCACCAGAGGAGTAAGCTAAAGGAGATGTTTAAAAAAATGAAAGAATCTAAAAATAAAAATCAGCGCATGTAGAACGGTGAAGAGAAAGTTTCATGGTGGTGAGGCTGGTGTTTGGTGAGAGCACTTTTCTCCAGAATCTCACATATGTGTTTGGTTTTGGTTTGTGTATGGAAGCAAATGGAAGCAAACATTTCATTTATAAAGGTATTCATTAGTAAAAAAGATGTAAAGTCATGTAAAAGCTTTTAATAAGTGAAATGCCCTCTAACCTGCTGTGATGTCAGTTGCTGAAAATGACTGACTGGGAGGTAAGGCAAAAGTGGGAAAATGGAGCTGAGAAAGTATGGTGGCCATGTAGGGACATCACCCACCACACTTGACTGCAGGAGTCTTTTTACGAAGGCCTTTTTCTGCAGGGACTTCATCTCTGGGCTGTGGTCACGAATGGCTGTCAATCTGAAAAGCAGGGTAGAAGCTGTTAGCATCATAGTGAGAAATTTAACATTAAATATGATCATGTTGGGTCAGTAACTCACACACTGTCATTGACGATAAGGGAGGCTGGGAAGCTCATTATGTCAGAGACAGACATAAAGGGGATGAACTGAGAAAGGTCCACAAACAGCTCTGGGGTCACTCGGGGGAACTTGTGGATGAAAGCAGCTGTCATTGTTTCCATGGCCTGCAACTCTTTTTGAGAAGCCTGACAGAGAAAACAAAACAACAGGACCGGAATGAAGTGGATTTAATTTGGCACTCTTTAACTATGCATGAACCATGACATGCATTCAAATAAAGCAGAAACACCACAGTGCAGTACTTTGCAATAACCACCAATCAAAAGAACTGCATATTAAAGAAACCACATTACAATGCTTCTCCATCTCTTACTATGTGATGAATAGTTTTATTGAGTGAACTCAACAAGGGCTCATTTATGTGTATTTATCCAGCCAATTAGCGACTTAAAAAGAGAAAGTATTATCAATGAACATATTGATTTGTAAGAAGCTGACAAGCAAACCTGGCTGGTTTCAACTTGAAGCTGATCCCAGCTTCGATGCATATGGGAGAGAAATCTCTTAACTGCATCTTTCTCAGCAGACATCACTAAAGTACGAATGCTGTCTCTTGGCATCTGGAGGTATTCCTGGTGAGAGATAGCGATTCAGTTAAATGTAATTGTCAGGTTGCTGATCTGTTGTGAGGTGTTAAACGTGGAAAAAGCTGCACAGGCCTAGTACCTGCAGCAGAACCCTGAGAGCAGACGAGTTGTCATCTCGCTGGATGAGGTCCCACAGGATGGGCTGATGTAACAGCAATAACAGGTTATTTACTTATTTGTGTGTCTGTTAAAACACTAATTGTCTGTGTCAGTGAGTTACTGTATCTTACACTGAAGCAGCTCAGCATGTCCTCCTTTAGAGTGGCGTTCTGCTCTCTGCGCAGGAAGACTCCCACAGTGTGGAGGACGCTCATGGAAGCTTCGGGCTGCAGCGTGGCCCAGGATGTGTTGTCAATGAGACTGGAGAGGAGGATAGCCTGACCCAAACCTTCTCTTGCCTCTCTTTCCCCCTCATCCAGCCCCGAAGAGAGACCCACCATGAAATCTAAGAGTCGCAACACGTATCCCAGCGCCACTAAAAAACCCTCACGGTCTCCTATCTCAACCTCACATACACTCAGCTTGTGTAGGACGTCCATGAGCAGCGGCGCTGGGTCCACACATAGCTGCGAGGTGTCAAAGTCATAAGGTGCAGGGAGCATGTCAAAAAACCTCTGCAGGAAGCACTTCCTGTCTTCCTGTTCTGCCTGCAGATCAGCACAGACATCAGCAAACTGAGGCTTTGTTTTTAACACCTGATAGTAGAGTGTGGCGTTTAGACAGATGTACTCTCTCAATCCAAGGGTTTGCCCACAGAGCTGCAGAAGGGTGAAGTTTGTGAAATGCTGCACAGTCCACTCTCTGTACTGACAAGTCTTCACAACGGTGTCATCATGGGAGACGTTGTGGATCTTAGAGCAATACACTGCAGCCCAGCTGCCCTCTGGCAAGGACTGGTGAGAGTCAGGGGACTCACTGCCACACAGAGTTGAGATCAGGGCTGAGTTGTTGGGCAGAAAGCAGTGCCTGAAAGCCTGAGCACTGAGTGATCTGCTGCCCAAATGAGCCAGACAGTTCTCACTGAGTCCTGTATTCCATATCGCCTCATCTGAAAGCTGCACACACAGCTCATCTATGCTTGTCTGGTTAAAAAAATTAAAGTCTTTTGTCAGCGCAGCCTGCAAAATAGCAAAAGAGAAACTAGTTAACATGTATGTTAAAAAAACAAAAAACAAAAAAGCAATACACAAATTTGTATGCATAGCATGCCATTATTGTGCCTTACTAAGCTGAATTCCAAGTAAACACTCAAATGCTCACTCATCTGAAAAGTAATCCATTACCTCATGTGCTCTCTGCAGCCAGAAAGAAGAGTTGGCACACACCGTATTGTTAAATTCATGGGCAAAGAACTCACTGCAGACATGGACCCAAAGGAAGTCCTCCTCTGCAGCAGACAGGTACCAAGCTGCATCAGAGCATGTAGCATGCAGGTCGAGCGCTATCTGATCCATTGCAGGATTAACTGACCCATTCTCCCCTTGAAACAGTTTACAATAGAGGAATACAGTGAAGTTAGAGACGCCAGTCAAGCCTGGGATGGATTCATTACATGCTGCCTCCAGGATTTCTGTAGAGGCCAAGTACTCCATCTCTTTCTGTTGACTGTTGTTCTCTTTATTCTCTGTTTGTGACTGGTGGTGGGGTGCAGAGGGTAGTTCAATAAGGCGCTTTTTGTTGGAGAGTCTTTGTGGAGATGGAGCTGATTTTGTTTGGGCTGGTGATATTGGTGATCTTAGCTCATCTCCTTCAGTGGAGGGGCAGGACAGGAATGGGAGTGAGCTTGGAAGGCCTTGGGAGCTTACACCCAAAGCCTGAGTGTTCCACATCACATTATGTCTTATTCCCCTACAAATGCATGGACAGAACAATGACTGAAATGTGAATCTGTTTTGCCAACAATTCACTGCCAAATATGTAAGATGCAATCACATACCAAATCACATTTCTAATATATCTTACCATAGGATAAGCTGTCGCAGGTCACCTTAAAAAAAAAACAATGAAGAGCAAATATTGTTTGAAAATCAAAGTGAATGAGTGATGGAAAAGCAGCTGGAAGCTTCTGCAGTACACAACCATGGATGATATAACAGTGCAGCTCAGCTAACAATGCCCAACATATAATGTTACTGACAACAGTGAGAGGATAAAGAGATTAGCTGAGCTACCAACAGATGCCTTCACTGGCCAGGATGATTATAAAGATTTTAAAGCAGTGTCATTCACTGTCATGCTCTCCCCCTGGGTCTTTCAGATGAAGCCAGGTCCAAATCAACGGGGCTTTTAATGAGGGATTTTCTAGGTGAAAACCACTTTCTAAATTTGAGCGGGCATCCACAAGGTACCATCTTTTATGTAAACAGTAGTATGCTCTATCTTAATTATCAAATGATTCTGATGTTAGTTTGTGTTTAAATGCATGAAACAAAGATTTCTAACGACACCAAATGATGCCTCCTTTTCTTTTGAATCATTTTTTTTACTCGTGTTTTTTGTTGAATCTGAATGAGTTTTTATTTCTCTGGATTGTGAAAACAACTTCAGATCACGTCTCACATTCATACTCACCAGCGGAGCACCGACCCCGAGTTTTGGGCCGTGGCACATCCACCAGGCTGCTAACATCATCAAGCAGCACCATTGTAACTCTTGATACTTTCTCCTTCAGGTTACCATAGACAGAACTCCCCACCCTGTGCAGGAGGCCCCTCCTCAGCCCATCCAAACTTTGCACAAGAGCTAAATTTTTCTGTGCCAAATTGCCTCCTCGCTCCCCTCCACCTGAACGTGACAAAGCCTGCAGCAGTAAGCTTTGCATGGAGTCTGACTCATCCTCGGTGGCTATCAGCTCTTCCACAGATGCATTTCCAGACAACCCATCCTGCCTCATGGCCTCAGGGGGCAAGCTGAAGGGCTTTAAACGTCCAAATGCGCTTGAGCCCTTACTGTGTTCAGCAGCTTCCCCTGCTGGGTGTAAACTAACCACAGGCTTCCAGTTGCGTGTTTCTAAGAACTGCAGCAGCTGTTGAAGCCAACTGACACTGAAGGCGCAGTCAGTACGCCCCTTCAGAGCACAGATGAAGCTCTGCAGGCCTGCACTGGCCTGGCCGTAGGTCCCGCTGACAAGAGCCTGAAGAGCAGCCTCCAGCACAGCGCTCACTGTCCTCCAGTTCTGAGATATGAAACTCAAGAAGGGCCTGTGAGGCTGACGCTCTGATAGAGTGATAAGACTCTGCAGCAGGCCTAGGAGCCAGTCCCAGTGTGGGCTGCCTCTTAGGGACAAAAACCAGTCCTGCACTCTGACGCTGGGCCGGGGTGGCACCCGGCCGTTCCACTGGTTCAGTGCAGCACTCCCTTCAGACTGGAGAAAGTAATGCAGCACCTTCTCCCACAGCTGCTCCTCATCTGGCACCGCCGGCTCCTCCTCCAACTCCGCACCCATCTCCTGGAGGTACATAGAGATGTTGTAGAGGAATCCAGAGAGACGATGTCTGTCAATTGGCTTGTTTAAGGAAGGCACAGTCTTGCCAGGAAGTAGGCCAAGTGTTTTTAAGCTCCCCATGATATTCCTCACCCAAGTGGGTACAGACTGGTCCTTATTTGTCTCAGTGGGAGCTCTCTGTGGATTCAAGCCACTTCCTTTACTCCATTTTGAAATGATCTCCTTCAGAATGGTATATCTTGGGTCTTCTTTACCACCTCCTAAAATAGCATTAGAGATAGCTTGAGCCAGCATTGTGCAATAAACATGTTGTATAAAACTTATAAAAAAAAGTGTGTTTAGTAGCACATTTTGGTGGCGTACTCACCTGCCCTCTCAGGGGTTCCTTGTCCGAGTAAAACGGCACAAATTATGATGCTGGTGAATTTAAGAGTGGCCATCCCTGACTCTTTCAAAGCCATCTTCATCTCATGCCACCACGCACTGTGACTCATTGGTGTCACATGTTTCTCTTTGGGCTGCGTTTCCTATTGATTTCACAAAACCCTCATTTAAATGCTTTTTCATTTTAGGCGATGGGGTGGACTCAAGGAGTAAAGTATCTCAGTGGAGAGGGGATATTAAACCTTAATGCCTGGCTATCACATCACCTTACCACTTTTACTGCATGGTTACTAACACAAGTATCAGTAATGTGATTAAGTTTTACAAGTGATAAGACTTGGAAAATGTAAAAGGTCCATATTGAATGTTAAAGAGTCTCTAAAGAAAGTTATTACTCTTTAATAGGATACGAATATTCACAGTTAAATACACTGGAATAGCAGGACACATCTGTTTCAGTTAAAACTATGGTTTTAAAATATAATTATATTAAAGGAAGAAAGAATACAAATAATTTTCAGAACTTACCAACAGCTACGATGCATTCATGCCTTTAAGTATCCTCTGAAGTGTTTGTCTAACATCTCCTTACACTGAGCGGTGTCAGCACACTGCACTGACCTTTTCCTGAGTGCCACTCTCTATTTCACCATCGCTCGGACTTTCTCTACCTTTCACTCTCCTTCTGCACCCCTCCCATCAGTGTCCTCTATCACGCTGTTATTTTAACTGTTTGCGGCACTTGTTTTTTTTTTTTGTCTCTGGGGTTTAGGGTGACACTTGGCTTCATATTTCATTACTGTGCAGATAATGGATAAGGCAGAGTGGTTATGCTTGGGTGTATATAATCCCTTAAAATAAGCAAACAAGTATTTCAATCTTGTTGGTCGTAACTTAGAACTGGATGTGCACTGCATTGCTTTAGGTGTTCCCAAGTTAGTATTTTGGAGCATCTTGAGGCTACAGGAAGGTCACAGCATTCAGCAAGGTGCTCAAACAATGTGAAAATCTGGATCATGTTAATCACACCCAGGATATCTTTCCCCTGACAGGCCAATGTCCCCCCACTGCTTAATTCTCTATTGAGCTGACTCATCTTGTGACACAGGGTTTGTTGGGGGTGTAGTCTTACCGACAGCGCCCGACCAGCAGGACTGTGCAGGTTGTCAGTGTTTGGACACATTTATCCCTCGGTCAAGCAGACTTACAATTGAGCCCTGTGCAAGGGGACAGGAGCAGGTTCCCCAGAGTCAGACCACTGTCTGCAGGCCCTGAAACCATAGAGGGCTGAGTGAAAGGACCACCCCCTCCCTCCACCTGCTTTAGCTGTATGATACTGTGGCCTGCACCGGGACAATAACTTCCTCCTGTATTATTGATGCTGTGGGGAACAGTGATCACTCAGCGCAGTGGGGCTTGATTCACCACGGGAATAGGCAATGAGAAACTGGATCTGCCCCATACGTTCCTGCTCTCTCTGCTGGAAACTCAGTCATGGCACAGGGGAAATCAGCTGGTGAAAGTAACAGTTGAGATTGGAATACTTGATTTGAGTCCAACTTTTTAACCTAATTTTCCAATAAGAAAGATAAAAGCATACAATTAGCCCAAAACTGAGGTTATGGGAGATTTACCTCAGGTGTATTTAAATTGCAGATTGTGTGAGGAATATTGGTTAGGTTGATTGTTTTTGCTGTTTTATATGTTTTAAAATGGTCAGAACAAGCTGCAACCTGCAGGGCTGAGAAATGAAGTCAGTGAGAAAGTGCCACAGCTGCAGTAATGGACACGGCCTCTGTGAGTGAAAGATGGATGCCTAGAACTCACTTGTTTAAACTGTATTAAGGCTTTAATGTTATGATTTATTAGGAGTGTGGCTGTTTTGAGTGCTGGTAGGAGCTGAATAGCTGTCTGTCTGTCTGTTATCTCAGTTAATTTGAATCACTGAACTGGACCTCTCAACTTTGCTTGTAGCATTGCTGCATTTTGGGGCATTTTTAATACAATTATCTGACAAATATTGTAGCATGCAGTGCAGTTCATTGTGCTAACAGACTGCAACATTTTTTTTTTTTTTTTTACTTTGGTGAGTGAATTCTAGTATTATTTCATATGTATTAGCACCAGCTAGCTATGTCTCTGCAGCACCTGTCTATGGATGCAGCTGCTAGCAAAGCTTGCTAGTGCTCCACAAACCAGTGTGTGACAACTTCTTTCATTCGTTTTTAGTTTGTTTTTGTTTTTTTTATTAGTTTCATATACTTTATTTGTGCTATTTATAAGCCCTAATAAAGTATATGACAAGACTCAAATACCCTGGACTTCCTTCATGTTAAAGTCCACACAGTGCCAAGACACATGGATCCATTCTCTTAGCTTATCCAACTTAGGGTCACAGGTGGCTGCAGTCTGTCCCAGCTGTCTTGGGGTGAGAGGTGGGGTACACACTGGACAGGATCCAGACAATCACACCATCCTCATCCTCACCTATTGTGAGTCACCAATCACTTTAAAAAGTATGTCTTAGGACTGTGGGAAGAAAGCCTACACAAGCACAGGAAGACCATGTAAATGCCACAGAAAGGCCAGAGCCAACCAGGAGGTTGAAACCCAGAATCTTCTTGCCGTTAGGCAACAGTGACCATGGCATCTGTCGTGGCTTGTGCAAAAGACACAACTGCAGGATGCAATGGAAAAAGTTCAATGATATTTTTTAATTAAGAACTTCAAGATGATAATAGTATTTATAGCTTACTGCAAAGACGTATTTGCACTAAGTTCAGGAATTAAACTTGAATAATGTTCAAGCAAAGGATTCAGTTTAACAATGTAATCTTCGATCTAATCGTCTCCTCTTTTCAGATGGTGAGTTTTTTCCGATTCTGCAAATTTCTGGTCCAGGTAGGTTGACTGATTTTCACGAACCCAGACGCAGGTGAGTATTTCTTTGTTTTTCACAGGCTCAGGTTCAGGTAAGGATTCCCTGTTTTCCACAAGCTTGGACTCAGGTGAGTGTTGTTTTCTGCAGGTTGGTGTTCAGGGCAAGAGTGGGACAAGCAGGTATAATCAGGAGCTAGGCAGGCTGATGCACCAGAAAGGAATCTGCAACACAAGAGGACAGTCAAGGTAAATGACAAACCATCTGACAGCAGAGAGAGCTGAGTGATACTACTACACTGTGTAGCTTAACAATCTGGCAATGAGTGGAGTGGAGAACAGTGGTTATATACTGCAGATAAGTGTTGATGAGAAACAGGTGCACCAGCAGGAGCCACACCCACTTCTGGGAGGAAGCAAGGAGAATTAGTCTCTCTCACGCCCACGCACACAAGAAAGAGAGAGACAGATTGAGCAGATAGAGGAGAGAAGGAAAGAAGGTGGGTCAGCACCTGGGAGGACAAGGACCATGACACCGTGATGAATTAATGTGAACATTACCACCCATCGCCTGCAATTAAAAACACCTGACAAATCTAATCAAGAAGACAAATTGTTAATGAAGCAATAAAGAACTGAAAAACCAGTGTAGGTGAATTTTTTTCAACCATTTGGTCTTTCTACACTTCTACACAAATCATTCAGCAGGAACCATTAAAACTCCCTTCAAACACAAAGCACGGTAACTACATAACCACATAAACCGAATGAGTTTTTAACACTTGGGTTCAAACAAATCTGTTAAAAAACAATGCAGAAGGTCCAGGCCTGTCATAACGGAGAACAGAGACCGGTCCTGTTAAAGGTCACCATATGAGTTCAGCAGATTATCAGAACCCGCCATCTTCACTTCTGACTCAGATGGAAATCATCTGATCTTGTTTCATTCAAAGCTTATTTTAAATCAAATCTTTAAATAATAGATTTATTTATAAGTTACAAAGTAAATCTTAAAAATATATGGGCACACAACAAGAAATACGTTTATAATTGCTATAAACCATGTACTAAATTCTAAAAGAAAAAAATACATACTACTACAAACTACTTCACACGGTGAAGAAAGCTGAAGCAGTACATTGGGTTTGTAGATACTGTTTTTCCTGGAGCTGTCAGAGGCACAGAGCAGTGTTCAGGTGTTATGTTTGGTCTATGGTAATGAATTTTAGGGGTAAAATGACTAACCAATAAAAGTATACTATAAAGCCATTATAACTTGTTAAAATGTTTTCTTAACCTCACTGCCTATGCGAATACTGCTCTGTCTTTGGAGGGGAGCATAAATCAGAATGAAGAATGAAGTACCTTTAAGTCTAAAACTTTTCTCATAATCACAAGATGCAAAGTCAAAATTACGAGACAGAAAAACAGCATTTCATGTAGATACTTCTTTAATACTGAAAATCACCATGAGGATCAAAGGAAGATTAAAGAAAAATGGCAGATTCTGATTTTAGATATTAGATTTTAGATATTAGATGCAAAGAATGCAAATGATTCAGTCTTTGTATTCATTGTTTCTCACTTTAATCCAAGTTCTGCTCCAGAGTCTTTACCATGAGGACTGCTCTCATAGGGAATTACACAGAAGTTCATCCACAGGAACACCAAGAGCTCTTTCCTTTGCCTCAGTGTTCAGCAGCAAATGCCTGCGGGCCTGCAGGATACAAAGTTTCACTGTGATTATTGCTATGAAACAGATCACCAGTATTTTCAGGAAGCAAATCAACTACTAACCGTGGAAATAAGATTTATTTTGTGCTGTAACTTCTTGATGGCAGTATTTCTGGAGTCAATATTTGCCTGCAAGCAAACATGAAGAGCTTCTTAAATGTTCTGGTACAAACATGACACTTACAGAATACTTAAAAATATACACACACCAGCCCCTTTATTAGGTACACCTCTAATGCTCGTCTGCATACCTTGGTTGTAACGAGTGGTTATTTGAGTTACTGTTGCCTCTGGCATCAACAAGGCATTTTCACCCAGAACTGCCGCTCACTGGATATTTTCTCTTTTTTCAGCCCATTCTCTGTAAATCCTAGAGATGGTTGTGTGGGAAAATCCCAGCAGATCAGCAGTTTCTGAAATTCTCAGACCAGCCCGTCTGGCACCAACAACCATGCCACATTCAAGATCACTTAAATCAACTTTCTAACCCATTCTGATGCTCAGTTTGAACTTCAGCAGGTCATCTTGACCATGTCTACATGCCTAAATGCACTGAGTTGCTGCCATATGACTGGCTCTTTAGATATTTGCATTAACAAGCGGTTGAACAGGTGTACCTAATAAAGTGGGTGGTGAGTGTATATTACATCAGAGTACAAGGGTGTGGATGGCTGCTGAGGAAGAAACATAAAGAGGATGTGCAACACTACCTCAGTTTTCTTTGTGACCCCACTGAGGGCTGTTTGGTCCACGTTGGAGGCTGAAAGCACTGCGCTGAGCTGAGCCTCTGTCTTCTCCAGGCTCTCTGTCAGTGCCTGCAGCTTCTTTTCCAGCACCATGTTCTCCATACCTACGTAATGCTGCACCTTCTCAATACTCTCAGGGAAAGTCTTGCAAAGTTCGTCCCTTTCCAGCTGGAGCTGTGCAGCAAACACACAAAAGCATTCACATAAAATTCACACAACTACACAAGAACACATGAATCAAGCTAACATCTAAGCACCATGACTCTGTGAAGCTCGGTCTTAGTTTTTACCTTGCTGAATTTCTGTTCCAATACCTCATGTTCCGATTTCAGATCTTTCAGCTCTTTTCTTTTAAGCTTTTCAAGTGCATCCTGTGAAAAACAGTGTATAGAAGTTATACTTGTACTGTGCTATAGACACGTGCTACACAACAATGAAGACACTGATAGCAGCAAGTATAACTGTACAACAGTAAACTCAATGACAAAAAGACACCAACGTAACCTTTTTTTCTGAATAGTGTTTCAGTTTCTTGGCAATTTCATCGCTTCTTTCCTTGATCTTTGAGATAAGCTCAGCAAGACGTTTGTTATCCTTCAGAACAGTAACCAGGTCCACTTCCATGCCCTTTTGTTTCTTCCTTATTTCATTAATGTCGCCCTAGAAAATTTAAATAAAACATGCCATGTGCAAATAAAACACATCTAGGCCAAAGCTAGCGCAACAAACTGATCAGCAACAGAAAAACTTTGCTTTATCATTTAAAATCTCAAACACCATTTGCTCATCAAATGTGGAGGCTTTTCTACAGATTGTAGAATATCAAAATGATTATCAATTAAAACGATCCGTTTAAAGATACCAACTAATCGTTCCGACATTTTATAAATAATAATAACAATCAGAAGACTGATCAGTAATGAGCTACAGGTTTAAACAAAGCATGTGTTTGCACTCGTACCTTGAGCGTAGTTATTGTATCCGAGTCTTTTTTCATGAGAGCACTAAACTCCTGAGCATCAATGTAGACTTTGTCGTGGTCTTCTTTAAGAGCGGCAATGTGGCTGTTCCAGTGGTTTTCTCTGTCGCTGATCACACTTTTCTTCACATTGTCCAGATCCTGTTGCAGCACCTGCACCTTCTTCTCACACGAGGCTGTAATTTCTACTCCAGTAGTAACACAAAATGATGGCTCCTGTTTAGTGTCTGACAGCATGAGTTGATGAATTCAACTCAGAATGAGTTTGTTTGTTTGTTTGGTTTTTTTTTTACCTGCGAGCTGCTTCTCCAATGTGCTCCTTGTTGCAGTCATTTCTTCATTGTGTTTCTGTTGAGATAATAACCAAGCTAGGGTTAGTAGTATTTATTCTTACAAGCTGAAACATATCAGGGTCAGAGGTGTAGGGCTATGTATTACAGTACCGGAGTGCACCGGTAACAGACGTGCCCGCATGCACCCACACGGTTAAGTTGTGTGTGTTAAGTTGCTTATTTCTGAGTCTATGTAACCACAGCAGTAATTTTACACTCATTAGTCAGCTATAAGGGATCACATGATCAAATTTTAATTTCGATTTTTCTGTGGTAGAAAAACACAGGAATGTGTAACCGGGTGTCCGAGGGAGAAAGTGTTAGCCGTAGATATTGTCTTAAAAGGTAAAAATCAATTTAAGTTTTCCACAAGTTCCTAAAAATGTTTCACAATAAAAGCAATGTTAAGAAATGAAATCCTTTTAATTTGAAACGGATACAGAAAATGATGCAGTAACTTTAGCAATGCTGGAGCGGATCAAAAATACTAAATACGACTGTTTGATTATTATATCAAACATGGGCAAAAACAAAGGCTGGTTATCTTCAGTAGCTGAGTTAAATAACGGTTAGTGACTATAAGATGAAACATGTTTAAGTGAAGGAAGCCATCCATCCATTCATTTTCTGCCACTTATCCAGGTCCAGGTCGCAGGAGCGGCAGTCTAAGCAGACATGCCAAGACATCCCTCTCCCTAGCCACATCCTCCAGCTATTCTGGAGGGACACCAAGGTGTTCCCAAGACAGCTGAGAGATGTAATCTCTCCAGCATCTCCTGAGTCTGCCCTGAGACCTTCTCCCATTTGAACACGGACGAAACACCTCACCTAGGTCAGATGCCTGAACCACCTCAACCGGTTCGTTTTGATGTGGAGGAGTAGCGGCTCTACTCTGAGCCCCTCCCAAATGACCGAGCTCCTTGTCCTATCTCTAAGGCTGAGCCCAGACATCTTTGGGAGGATGCTCATTTCTGCCGCTTGTATCCACAATCTCATAGTTGAGGGTGGGAACAAAGATCGACTAGTAAATCGACAGCTTCCCTTTCACGCTCAGCTTTCTCGTCACCACAGCAAACGGGCACATTTGCAGAAACTGTGAATGAGGCAACATTCCTGTTTTGTTCTTAATTTTGGTTAACTTTTATCAACTGAGAAGCTCAAATATATAAATAAATGATATTTAGCTTTTTTTTTTTTTTTTTTTTTTTTTTTTTTTTTGTTAGTTTTTTTTTTTTTTTTTTTTCAT
>VUQI01060442.1:0-38999 GCA_015106735.1 Paratilapia polleni | reverse complement strand
CATCCAAAAAATAAAAAAAAAAAAACCCTAAAAAAAAAAAAAAAAAAATCAATAAGAGGCAGCCTCATGCTGAGGAATCTCAAGGTAAAGGATTGCATTAGGTCGTTACTGCTATTTAACTTGATTCCAATCCAGTTTGTTTCATTAGTGACCTATGCAGTGGTGCATATCAAACAAATGGCAATATGCAGGCTAATTTAAATGTTCATTTAGCATGTAGGTGGATTTTTGTTCGATGTGAGTAATATTTTCATTCTAACCTGTAACCATGTGTGTGGCCCTTCATTTACTTCAGCTAAGTCAGTATGGCCCTCTGGAAAAAATGTTGCTCAGCCCTGCTCTAATCTATTTTTTTGTTATAGGATTCATGGAGTTATTAATATAAGATGCAGAATTTTACACTTAAAGAGGATCTGCATGTAACTGGATGGTGGTGTGTAAGAGTTATTCCCAGAGTGAGGTCTGTGGCCCCCTGGTGGACCATAAAGGTAGTGTGGATGGGCCCTGAGAGTTCATTTACAATAAATACTTTTAATTCAGCTAACTGAAATTCTTCCTATAACATTTTAAAAATGTAAATAGATAGGCACATACAGTGCTTAACCAATTTATTAGACCACCACCCAATGTAAGGCAGGGTGGTGGTCTATGCCACAGCTGCCCTAAATTAACTAATTTTTATGTTTCTGTAATGGTTAATCCACCATTATGTGCAAGCTCTTTAATTGAATTTATATTTTTAATGCTAAATTATAATTATTGTTGTCATCCATGAATTTTCGAATTCACTGTTTTACAAAAATAGTAAAGCACATTATTATTATTTTTGGATTAAGATGCCAAATCACAGTTATTTACTTGTATTCCTGCAAAAGAAAAATTTGTTTTAGTGGTTGAATGTAATACTTGATTAATTTCTGACTTTTCAGAGAAGTCCAGTGAGCTGGCTCAAATTTGGGTATAAAAACATGAATTCACTTTGAAATGTTCAAAATGGTAAAACACTGAGAACTCACTGAAAAGGAAAGAGTCCGCATTAAAGCACTTTGTGATGTTGGGTGGTCTGTCTTGTTTTTATGACAGATCATCCATGGTGGTCTAATAAATTTGTTAAGCACTGTATAATTTTAAAAGTCCCACTTTTTAACTTTATAGATGACTTAATCCTACAGGATGAATTTAGAGGATAAAATGCACTTATATAAGGTGAATCAAAAGATAATCCGTTTGGTTTCCTTCTTATAAAATTATATAGGCTAAAATCCTTTAGGACTGGTTCCAAAATCAAACTGATTTTTCCATTCAAATGTCCTTTTTGAATACTGAAGGACTTCTATTGTTTTGTAATTTTGACTAAAACTTCCATAAAATATTTACATTTAAAAAAGAAACTAAACTAATGAAACAAAGCCATGGGACTTAAAAATTACTTACTTAATATTCTTCCCTTTCTCGTCTGTTAATGATCCTGAACTCGTCTTATATTCCATGAAAAGCTGGGAATAACTTAATTTAAAAAAAAAGTAAACCTGCTGACGGAGGATCAAGTCCGACAAATATGAAGCAATGAAAACACAAAGGAAAACTGGGCCGCAGACGTCTGTACTTTGGGAATGGCTGGTATGTAATATAACGTCGGACAGATTTAAAGTATCAAAGCTATAAAATGTTAGCATACACACACAATTTGATGCAGCATATCGGTGTTTATTGTTTTGTGTGGCCTCACTTACGTCTCTCAGGTCCAGCTCGCCGCTTTTAGACTCTTGTAGCAGCTGGACAAACTTCGTGGTGAGCACATGAAGGCTCCTCAAATTCCTCCTGTATTTGGGGATTTGTTCTGGCATGACGGTCTCTTCGTCCGGGCTGTGGGGGCTACCTTCAGGATCCATACTGCTGGACACGAAAAGAAAAACAAATTAACTCGGGAGCCTCCCCGATCTTTGAATGAGCTGCCCGAGCCCGCCTCATACAGCCTTCGAAATAAAATCTTGTCAGTGTTTCCTGTGTATGCTCTCTACTGTTGTTTTGTTAGATTTTTAAGTATATATTGTGAAAATCAGCGCTTTGGATAGTCAATAATGTTAGGCATGTTATATTTACGTTCATCTTTGCTAAGCGCTCACGGGAGCAGGTTTATTATGAAAAGACTGTATCGGAAATACTTCATTTTGTTTAGCTTTCCACTCGAAAGTAGCTATTCATGGTGTTTTGTTTATCCTGAAACTAGTAAAAACCTTCAGTTGTTCCAAAGAGCACTACCACACAAACACAAAGAGCGGAGAACGTGGAAAAAACAACTGTTTTTACCTTGATTGTTGGAAGCAGCAGTGCAGAGTTGCTAACGTTAGCAAACCCGACGACGACAACGGATTGCAGTAGTTAACCTGAGACAAAGGTTTTGGCGGACAGGTAAGTATAATCGTTGTTAACCTCTAATTTAAAGACAATGTTTACACGGTAAACAGCACAACACTAACTCTACTAGTACTCCAACCCCCAGAGACTCTCTCCACCCCCAGCTGTTTAGGCGCGTACCTTTCCGGTAGCCGCATTTACCTGCCTTCACAATAAAAGCCCTACCATTCGACCGACCAAAATAAAATCACCTCTCACTAAAATCATACAGGTATGAAATATTTTTAAAGGGAGTCCTGGAAGAGATATTTTATGAACATCAACCCAATAGGGAGGGTTTTTTTTCACTGTAGTGATACAATAATGAACACTGTCAAATTCCTTATTATGTCTATAGAGTGACCAGGTGTCCCGCTTTATGAGGGACTGCATAGCACTTTTATCCCTTATACCCCTGTCCCACACACTAAGACGATGCCCCACATTTTGATTGGCTTTGGTTTACAAAACCCTGCACTGCAGGATGGACACTTTTCTAGTTTGGCTTTTGCTCAGTGGATGTGAAAGCAGAAGCTGACTTGTCTTTTGCTGTCAGAGCTGTGCAATAGGAGAGCTGTTTCCCTGTTTTGCTCAAACTGTGGTCATGATGTAAGATTCATATTTTTTTTTAACAAATATAGTACCATATCCCAAAAGATGATGCACAATTCTTTAGTTTTTACTTTCAGAACTGGAATATGGAGTTGGGCCCTTTGTGAATTTACCAGTTCAATTGCAAGTTACCACAAGGTTACAAGCTCTGCACATTTCAGCTGAATATAATGGAAATTACCCCAAAGAAAAGAAAATGAAGCAACAGTAAATACTGTGAAACTACTTATAACCAGCTGAAGCAGGTGGAAGGGAACTCTCATAGAGTAATTTTTCAATTTTGCACAGGGGAAAATATGGTGTGGAGTGACAGAGTATGTGTGAGTCTCATAATCGGCTCAAAATTGTTACAGTTTTCAGGTCTGGCTAAAAAGAGGTGTTCTAGTCCATAGATGCATCTCTACAGAAAGATTTTTACCTGAAAGAACTGCAGCTGAAATAACAGTTTAACAAATATTATGAGAGAAATGGGGAATGCAAGAGTATAAGAAGTCTATTGCACAAGATTATAAGAAAAAAAAAACCTTCAGATTCCTTTTATCTTTACTCAGCTAGTAGTTTGCTGGGACTTGATTGCCCTAAATGGTTTTAAAAAGCTTTATTTTCACTGAAGTTATACTTCTGCCACCATCTTTGCACCTATTCTGTTGCAACAATGAAAGTGAAACTGAGAAAAATTGCCATTGTAATAAAGACAAGCTATTTTAGAATAAAAAGCCCCCCTGTAGCCCATGTTTTTCTGTGTATTTAAATTTTAATGTCACAGTAATTATGCTCTTCTTTAACTTTACTTTAAAAGCAAATTTCCCAGTTTTTCTCTATCTCAAAATGGTGACTAATCCTTCCAAAACCTCCTGGATCCAGATCAAGACAAACTCCAAATGTTAACTGCTTCTAAGCTGAGCTAAATCCCACCTCTGATAAAATTTTCATGCAAATCTGTACAAAACCTTTTAAGTACTCTTTCTAACAACCATACAAACAACACAGACAAACAATTCACATAACCTCTTTCTTGGAGTCTATTAAGAAATAAGTTCTTTGAGCTTCCAGGCTATATGAAACTTTTTAACTGATTTCAGTCAAGGTTATTACAGTTAACTAAACTAAAATTAAACTAGGTGTGAAAAAGACATTTTAGTTCATATGAATTAAAAATAAAAAGTAGACCTTTAAAAAACAGTAACTAGCTGATATTGTTTAGTAATAAAACGATAACAAAATGACAGTATACAGGAAACATTTTAGTCTTTGTCAGTCTGGTCCTAATGAGGCTTTGGTGCACATTTATTGAGATTTGGGATGTCTACTGCCTTCAAAAAGTGATGTGTTTGTATTGTAATATTTATTCAAAATTTCATACAAATATGCCCAGGCGAATACCCTTTATACATTAATAATTAACAGAGATAAAACTAGCGCTGAAACTACTAAAAACTAAAAGTAAATATTTTCAAACAATAAAAACTAAACTGAAACGAGCAAATACGCTTTGGAAAATAACTGAAACTAAACTGAAATGAAAACAAAACTCAAAACGGAAATTAAAATAATAATAATAATAATAATAATAATAATAATAATAATAATACAACAAAACTATAATAACTCTAATTTCAATCATCTACACCTGCTTCTAAACTTTGTTGTTCAGGTTCAAGTCTGGCTCTGGTCATGTGACCCAGCCTAGCAGTCATATGACGTTCTGGTTCACGCGGGGGTTGAGGAAGTTGTTGCGAAGGTTTCGTCTTCCTCTTGTCCGGACCCGAAGTGCCGTTTATTTTCGGGGTTTTAGTTTGTATTAGGCGTGACCGAGGCTTCAGCCATGCTCGGCAGACGTTTGCTGCTGTGTTTGCTGGCCGTGTTTCCGCTCGGCTCGTGGGCTCAGTACGCTCCGGATGAAGTGATGCACCTGCCCGGTATGAGGTTCAAACCGAACTACCGACAGTGGTCAGGATACCTGCAGGCACGGCCGGGAAAGTTTTTCCATTACTGGTAAGAAACAGAGACCGGTTGGCTGTGGTCCAAACGCAAAAATATCGGCTCAAAATCTGCTTTTAATATGATAATTATTACAATAAAGTACCTCCTTGACATTCTTCTCACCAATACAGAGTCTAATAATCACTCCTGAGAACGTTTCATGGGATAACAAATGCTCGTGGAGTCCAATGACGCTAAAAGTACATTTTTTTACATTTGATGGACAAAAGGATCTTTTATGACATCCCGTTCTAAATTGTCCCCCCTTTTGCAGCTATAACTGCTTCCACTCTTCTGGGAAGGCTTTCTGCAAGATTTTGCAGTGTGTCTGTGAGAATTTTTGCCCATTTATCCAGAAGAGCATTTGTGCAGTCAGACAACTGATGTTGGATGACAGGGCCTGGCTCACAGTCTAGGTTCTAGTTCATTCCAACGATGTTCATTGGGGTTGAGGTCATGGTTCTGTGCGGGCCAGTCAAGTTTTTCCACATCAAACTCATGTAAGGCCTTTATGGGCCTTGCTTTGTGCACTGGGATCACAGTCATGCTGGAAAAGAAAATGGCCTTCCACAAACTGTTTCTCCAAAGTTAGACGCATTAGATTGTCCAAAATGTCTTGGTAAGATAAAGCATTAAGATTTTCCTTCACTGGAGTTAAGGGGCCCAGGCCAACCCCAGAAAAACGACCCCTTAGCATTACTGAATTCATTCATTATTAAGAGGTGTGCTCAAATACCTTTGTCCATGTAGTGTGTTTCCTCTAAGAAAATGTCACCATGAACATAGATCATGTCAACCTGTTAAAAATGACTTCATGTTCACATTGGCACCTCGTGTTATCCTGAATCACGATGACAAACCAGTTGGACAGGTTTCCTGAACTTAAATACCATACCACTGAGGAATTTCATGAAAAGTTGTCCATCACGAGAAGTTTCACTGCAGACAAACAAAACTGTCCTCATGGGCCCAGCTTGGATCATATCTGGGCTATGAGCAATGTCATGCTTTCTGAGCCCAACCAAGTGTACAACTATAAACACCAGTCAAATGTACTGGCATTTTGATTATACTGGGTCTGTGAAGCTCTGAGACTGTAGCAGCAGGTGTATATTCAGTTCAATTCAGTTTTATTTATATAGCGCCAAATCACAACAGTCGCCTCAAGGTGCTTTCTTTATATTGTGGGGTAAAGACCCTACAATATTAGAGAGAAAACCCCAGACGACCCCCTATGAGCAAGCACTTGGCAACAGTGGGAAGGAAAAACTCCCTTTTAACAGGAAGAAACCTCCGGCAGAACCAGGCTCAGGGAGGGGCAGCCATCTGCCCTGACTGGTTGGGGGTGAGGAGAAACAGAAGAGAGCAGAGGGAGACAGGACAAAAGACACACTATGGGAGAGACAGAGTTTAATAATAACTCTAAATAATAATAAATAATAGCTCAGTGCGTCATGGGAAGCCCCCAGCAGCCTAGGCCTATTGCAGCTTAACTAAGGGATGGTTCAGGGTCACCTGATCCAGCCCTAACTATAACCTCTATCAAAAAGAAAAGTTTTAAGCCTAAAAGGAAAGTTTTAAGCCCAATCTTAAAAACTTTCCTTAGAAATGTCTCCAGTACCTCGTTGAATCTATGCCACAAAGAAGACAGTTCTGAAGGTAAAAAGGGGTCCAACCCAGCTGTCCTCTCCAAACGACCCGAACACTTCCTGTATCTTTGCGTAATTCACGCTAAGTACACAATGGTGAGGATTAAATAATTTCAAAAGTAGTGCTTTAACTACAGTAAATAAAGTAAAGTAGAGAGGATGTCTGTCTCCCGAATCCAAACTGGGAGCTGGTTCCACAGGAGAGGGGCCTGAAAGCTGAAGGCTCTTCCTCCCATTCTACTTTTAAATACCCTAGGAACCACAAGTAAGCCTGCAGTTTGAGAGCAAAGTGCTCTAGATATGACGGGGTCTGATTATTCAAGACTTTGTATATGAGGAGAAGGATTTGTAATTTGATTCTAGATTTAACAGGGAGCCAGTGAAGGGAAGCTGATATGGGAGAAATATGGTCTCTCTTTCTAGTCCCTGTCAGTACTCTCGCTGCAGCATTCTGGATTAACTGAAGGCTTTTCAGGGAGCTTTTAGAACTATCTGATAATGATGAATTAATCTATCTAATAGTAATAAATGCACAAACTAGTTTTTCAGCATCACTCTGAGACAGGATGCCTCTAATTTTAGAGATATTATGCAAATGCAAGAAAGCAGTCCTACATATTTGTTTAATATGTGTGTTGAAAGATATATCCCGGTCAAAAACGACTCCAAGATTCCTCACAGTGTTACTGGGGGCCAAGGTAATGCCATCCAGAGTAAGTATCTGGTTAGATGTCATATTTCTAAGATTTTTAGGGCCAAGTACAATAACCTCAGTTTTATCTGAATTTAGAAGTAGGAAATTAGAGGTCATCCAGGCCTTTATAGCTTTAAGACATGCCTGTAGTTTAGGTAATTGGTGTGTGTCATCTGGCTTCATGGATCAATACAGCTGGGTATCATCTGCATAGCAATGAAAATGTATGCTATGCTTCCTAATAATACTGCCTAAGGGAAGCATGTATAATGTGGAACTCTATAATTAACTTTAGAGTGTGAAGAAGACTCCCCATTTACATGAACAAATTGGAGTCTATTTGATAGATATGATACAAACCACTGCATCGCAATTCCTTTAATACCAAAGGTATGTTCTAATCTCTGCAGTAAAATATTGTGGTCAACGGTATCAAATGCTGCACTGAGGTCTAACAGGACAAGCATAGAGATGAGTCCACTGTCAGAGGCCATAAGAAGATCATTCATAACCTTCACTACAGAATTTTAGAAATAAGAGGAAGGTTAGAGATCGGCCTGTAATTAGCCAAGACAGCTGGATCAAGTGAAGGCTTTTTAAGTAATGGTTTAATTATCGCCACCTTAAAAGCCTGTGGTATGCAGCCCATTAATAAAGATAGATTGATCATATTTAAGATTGTAGCATTAATTAATGGTAGGACATCTTTGAGCAGTCTTGTAGGGATGGGGTCCAATAGACATGCTGATGGTTTGGAGGAAATAATTATTGAAGTTAACTCAGAAAGATCAATCGGAGAGAAAGAGTCTAAATAAACATCAGCAGTTTTGAAAGTTGTTGCACATAATGATACATCTGTGGGACGACTGTGAATATTTTTTTCTCTAATGGTTAAAATTTTATTTCTGAAAAATTCATGAAGTCATTACTAGTCAGAGTTAAAGGAACGCTTGGCTCAACAGAGCTCTGACTCTTTGTCAGCCTGGCTACAGTGCTGAAAAGAAACCTGGGGTTGTTCTTGTTTTCTTCAATCAGTGATGAATAATAAGATGTCCTAGCTTTACTGAGAGCTTTTTTATAGCGCAACAAACTATTTTTCCAGGCCAAATGAAGGTCTTCCACATTCGTGAAATGCCATTTCCTCTCCAGCTTACAAGTTATCTGCTTTAAGGCGCACATTTGTGAATTATTCCAGGGAGTCAAGCACTTCTGATTTGAAGATTTCTTTTTCAGAGGAGCCACAGTATCCAGTAAATTATCTAAATATGTAAATTAACAACATTTGTAATTACCAAAATCCTTCTTTTATGTTTTTGTGATGGTTAATCCACCAGTATGTGTAAGCTCTTTAATCAAAATGATATTTTTAATGTTAAGATACAATTATTGTTGTTATCCATGAATTTTCAAATTTACTGTTACAAAAAAGCAGAAAAAATAGTAAAGCACAATATTCATTTTTGATTAAGATGCCAAATTACAGTTATTTACTTGCATTAATGAACAGAGAAATTCGTTTTAGTGGTTGAATGTTATGCTTGATTAATTTCTGACTTCTCAGAGAAGTCCAGTGTACCGGCTCAGATTTGGGTGTAAAAACATGAATTAAGTTTGAAATTCCTCACTCATGTTCAAAATGGTAAAATGTTGAGAACTCACTAAAGAGGAAAGAGTCCCCATTAAAGCACTTTGTGAAGCTATATGGTCTTTCTTGTTTTTATGACAGGTGGTCTAATAAATTTGTTAAGCACTGTGTATATGAGTGAAGCCTGCTGGCAGTCCTGCTATGGGACAAAACAGGCTGTCCATCAAAGAGAAGATTAGTGTTCCTAATGTGTGGGCTGCAGATTGTAACATACTAGACAAGATACTGTACAAATGTTACAAATGGCACCCAGCCTTCTGTGCATCAGCCCAGCAGAGACTCAGTCTGAATACATCTTTCTCAAGCACCCTCATCGGTTTTACTCCCAGCTTTGATTGCTAAGGGCTCTTCCCTGCATTCTAGGTGCCATGTAGGGCATTCTACATGGCACCATCTAGAGCCTCTAGCTGGAGGGGAGGCAGATAGACGGTGATGGACAGCAACAACGCACTGGGGGCCATAGTATGGAATTATATTTCTATCAAAAGTCCCGCGTGAGATAAAACATAATCAGGTATAGATTGTCACTCACGCAATTAAATTCCTCGCACATAAATTTAACAACCTGCGCACGGAGAACTCAGCAGCCACGCGCACAAAGAAGCCATCATGCACCATTCTACATGGCACCATCAGCATACAACAGAATAAGTACCCTGCTGCAGTTCACATCACAGGTGGGGATTTCAATCTTGCAGATCTAAAGTTCGTCCTCCCCAAATTCACACAACATATCTTGTGCACTACAAGGGGAGAAAATACACTTGACAAAGTCTACTCCAACATCAAAAAAGGCTTTAGGTCAACACCACTTCCACACTTAAGCCTGTCAGACCACCTATCAACTCTCCTTACCCCAGCACACACCCCACTCAGAAGAAGGTCTCAAGCTATTTTAAAGACTGTTAAGACATGGCCAGAAGGAGCCTCCTTGCAGCTGCAGGATTGCTTCAAAAGGCAAGGAGCATGGTCGCAGAGGTAGCCATCTGACTTTCTCATATTCACAACAATGAGCAAACACTCACTGTGAAAGAGCATGAGGTGAGGTGGGTACTCAGCAAAGTTAACACAAGGAAAGCGGCAGGACCGGATGGGGTCACAGGAAGGGTTCTGTAGGACTGTGCTGCACAGCTCACAGGGGTCTTCACCAGAATTTTTAATCTATCGTCCAAATCCATTGTCCCACCATGCCTCAAATCTGCCACAATAATTCCCCTGCCCAAGAGAACATCCGTAAACTGCCTCAACGACTACCGTCCTATAGCAGACTCTTATCATAACCAAGTGTTTTGAGAGGTTGGTCCAACGGCACATCTTAGCCAACCTCGCTCCCACATCAGTATGCATACAGAGCTAATAGGTCTACAGAGGATGCCATCGCCACCGCCCTCCATAATGCATTGTCAGACCTCGAATATCAGGGAAGTTGTGTAAGGATGCTTTTCATAGACTTTAGCTCTGCTTTTAACACTATCATTCCCAACAGACTGGTTACCAAACTCATCAATCTAGGATTCTCTCCACCCATCTGTCAATGGATTATGGACTTTCTGTCTGACAGCTAACACTCAGTACCGGCTCACTGCAGGGCTGTGTGCTGAGTCCTCTCTTTTACTCCCTGTATACTTATGACTGCATCCCCTTCCACCCAAGCAACACCATCAAGTATGCAGATGACTGTCTGGGTGGTGTATGGACAATAACCTTATCCTGAATAAATCCAAAACAAAACTCATCATTGACTTCCGCAGGAAGAGAGCAGACATGGACCCACTCTATATCAATGGGGAGTGTGTGGAAAGGGTTCCATTCTTTAAATTCCTGGGAACACTCATCAAGGAAGATCTCTCATGGACCACCAACACCACCGCCACGGTTAAGAAGGCCCAGCAGCAACTCCATTTCCTGAGAATCCTCAGGAAAACCCACCTGGAAGAGAAACTGCTGGTGTCCGCTGCTCCATTGAAAGCATACTGCATATCCACCTGGTACACCAGCTGCTCAGCGGTGTATAAGTAGTGCAGTATCTCAATTCTATCTATCTCTATCTATACTATTGTGTAATTTTCATGTATAAAGATTTTTCTTATTTTCTTACTTTGTATTTAACTATTTTATTTGTAAATATGTTTAAATGCCCACTTTGCACCGAAAGGGATTGTTTTCAGTTTCGTTGTACGTTGTACAATGACAATAAAGATTATGATGAAAAACACAGTTTAAACTGGGGCACATTACAACCAAGTGAACACAATATCCAGATCATATGCCATAAAAGATCAGGGTCAAAAAGGGTACAATTCAAGCCAATATCAAGCAGCTACTGCCACTGGAAAGTGGTATGTGTCTTTCAAATACCATTGTAATTAGAGTGTCAGGATACACTGCCAAGAGGCTGGTTATCCAACAGCA
Organism: Paratilapia polleni; assembly: GCA_015106735.1. Classification (NCBI taxonomy): domain Eukaryota; kingdom Metazoa; phylum Chordata; class Actinopteri; order Cichliformes; family Cichlidae; genus Paratilapia; species Paratilapia polleni. The sequence goes on along the minus strand of VUQI01060442.1, from coordinate 27,607 downwards.
GCGGCTGACTAAGTACTGGTTGACCATTGTAGAATCAGCATATGCCACAACTTCAGGAGCAGCATGCTATTGTTTGAGAAAGACTCTGGCCCAGGGTTGGAGCATAACCCAAGGAATGGATATGTGCCACACTCCCTGCTTCAGCACCCTGGATTAAATTGAACAGAATTTTTTATATACCACCAATTCACAACAATGGTTTTCTCAAGGCATTTTAAGTTGATTGTCACCTATGGTGACAAATGGGTAGGAACTCCTCCTATACACCAACACAGGGTTCTATCCAGCTGGTTAATCAGCCCAGTGTGTTGGGGAAGCAATGCCTCTCCACTGTTGGCACAGAGCCCATTGTCAGTCCGGTATGGCTACTGACATCTGTCGTGGTAGAGATATACATGGAACTATTGTTGGTATGTATTACCCCACTCAGCACTGTCTTTGCTTAAAGTCATTGTAATAACTCTGGTTAATGATTTGGTCAAGGTATTATCATTTGCACTGAAATAATAACAATAATGTTGGATCTTAACCTGGACTTGGTATCTGACAGCTAAAACAAGATTGCCTGGATTTTAATCTTATTCAATGACCAGATTTAAAAAAAAAAAAAATCCACTTAACTCCCCATTACTGATATCAGACTTATTAACAGACCACAAAATACCTTGGCTCTGGAATTTTTGCTATTGTTGTAAGCAATCACTAGCACAGTGTGTCAGATATTAAAACCTCCAAATCTCAAACACAAAGTATTGTCACAACCTGGCTCGTAAGGCCATGACAAAAAGGTAGACACACCGTTTGGCCATTTAAACAAGTAATTTATTAAACAAACTTAAATAACTGAAATAGGAATGAGGTGTGCACATCAGTAAAATCAATGGTGTAGGGTGTACATGGAGATGTAAGTGTTGTAAATGCAGAAAATAACAAACTAAAGGAAAATAAATTCAACGAATAGCACGATGGCAGGCAGATTGGTGAGCAGGAGAAAGGAGGGAGTGCCAGCCACAAATTCTGGGAACACAGGGCCCGGGTGTACTGACGAGCCCTGCTCCACCCACCAAAGACCTGAAGCACATGTAGAGAAAAGGTTGAGAACAAGAGGCAGGGGTCATCACAGTATCAACATGAGAAACTCTAAGCATTTTATTCTTCAATATTTTTACATGAATTATCAATCTTTGATCTCAATGATATACACTCATTGGCCACTTCATTAGTTAAACCTTACTAGTACCGGTAATCTTTCATGGCATAGATTCATTAAAGTGCTGGAAACATTTCTCAGAGATTTTGGTCCATATAAACAATGGCATCACACAAGTTCCTACCAATTTGTTGACTGCATATCCATGATGTGAATCTCATGTTCCACCACATTCCAACAGGTGCTCTGTTTGATTGAGATCTGGTGACTGTGGAGAGTATTTGAATACAGTGAACTTATTGTCATGCTCAAGAAACCACTGAGATGATTTGCGACATGGCACGTTATCCTGCTGGAACCAGCTATCAGAAGGTGGGTACACTGTGGTCATAGAGGGATGGACGTGGTCAGCAACAATATTCAGGTAGGCTGTGGCATTTAAATGATGCTCAACTGGCACGAAAGGGCTACAATTGTGCCAAGCAAATATCCCCTACACCATTACCATCACAATTCAATTCAATTAAATTTTATTTATTTATTATTTTCACAACAACAGTCACCTCAAGGGGCTTTATATTGTAAGCTAAAGACCTAAAACCCCAATAATCAGACGATCTCCTATGAGCAAGCACTTGGCAACAGTGGGAAGGAAAAACTACCTTTTAATAGGAAGAAATCTCAGACAGAACCAGGCTCAGGGAGGGGCAGCCATCTACTGCAACCGGTTGGAGGGTGAGGGGAAAGAAAATAGAGAAAAGGAGAGCATAGGGAGACAGGACGAATCACAAATGATGGGAGAGAGAAGAAAAAATTTATTGACATAGACAAATGATGTATCAACATCTGAGGAGTGGAAAGATGGGAGTGGAGAAGAAATGCTCAGTGATTCATGGGAAGTCCCCCAGCAGCCTGAGCCTATAGCAGCATAACTAAGGGATGGTTCAATGGTTACTTGATCCAGCCCTAACCTTAAACTTTATCAAAAGGAACGTTTTAAGGATAATCTTAAATGTAAAGGGGGTGTCTGTCTCCTGAATCCATACTGGCAGTTTTTTCTGAAGGAGAGGGGCCTGGTAGCTGAAGGCTCTGCCTCCCATTCTACTTTTAGAAACCCTAGGAACAATAGGTAAGCCTGCAGTCTGAAAACGAAGTGCTGTATTAGGATAATATAGTACTAAGAGGTCTTTAAGATATGATGAGGCCTGACTTTTCCTTGCATGTGAGAACATTTTTTTTTTTTTAATTGAATTCTGGATTTAACAGGGAGCCATTGAAGAGAAGCTAATATGGAAGAAATATGGTCACTCTCTAGTCATTGTCAGAACTCTCTCAGCAGCATTTTGGATCAACTGAAGACTTTTCAGGGAGCTTTTAGAACAACCAAATAAGGATTTACAATAGTCCAGCCATCCGAATGTTGCAGCAAAAAACAACACTCATCAGACCAGACAATGTTTTTCCAATGAGCCCCTTGTGTAGCCTTAGTTTCCTGTTCTTAGCTGACAGGAGTGGCACCTGGTGTGGTCTTCTGCTGCTGTAGCCCATCTGCTTCAAGGTTGGACACATTCAGAGATGCTCTTCTGCATATCTTGGTTGTAATGAGTGGTTACTTGACGTACTGTTGCCTTCCTATCAGTGCGAAGCAGTCTGGCCATTCTCCTCTGACCTCTGGCATCAACAAGGCATTTTTGCTCAGAACTGCCGCTCACTGGATATTTTCTCTTTTTCAGACCATTCTCTGTAAACCTTAGAGATGATTGCATGGGAAAATCCCAGTAGACTGAGTATTTCAGAAACTGCTGAACAGCCCATCTGGCACCAACAACCATTCCACGTTTAAAGTCACTTAAATCACTTTCTTCCCATTCTGATGCTCAGTTTGAACTTCAGCAGGTTTTCTTGACCATGTCTACATGTCTACATGCATTGAGTTGCTGCCATGTGATTGGCTAATTAGATATTTACATTAACATGCAGTTGAACAGGTGTACCCAATGGAGTGGCCAATGAGTGTACTGGTAATTGCTGACCTTAAAAGTGCCACTGCATATTTTTTTTTTTAAATCTTATTGCTAAGAGATTAAAAAAAGAATTAAAACAGATACAGTCCTTGGTTCTCTCTACAGCTATCCATTGCCATCTTCATCATAGGCAAAGCCTAGGTCAAGGCTAGATCCAATTTCTCATCCTGTCACTGATTAAAGGGTAATTTAGCCTTCTTGGTCGTTCTAGTGCAGATGTTTTTTTGTCTAAAGGTTAAACAATCAGCTGTGTCTTTCTGAGATACGTCCACTTTTGGAATACTATGTTATCGCTTGAGAATGCAACATTCCCATATTCCATTTCAAAGACACGTATTACTGATAGACAGTCCTCATCGAGCCTTATAAACATTTTTCTTCTTGTTTGGTCTACTGTCTACTTCAGCTGTAGACATTTACTATGCTGGTCCAGCAGAGGGAGTCCTCAATTTTCATTAGCCTCTTCTGTGCAGATTTCCTTTTAACTTAGGTAAGCAGTCCACATGTTTGTCAAACCTCCGGTTAGATCAAAAACATGCAAAATAACTGGTGCTGATAATATGAACCCTTACCTACCCACACAATCTATCCACATCTAGTGCATAATTTTAACCTAACATTTTTAACAGGTATGGTACCAGCTGCATGTCGGTGTAATGTACCTTAGTTATACCACTACACAAAAGCGGTGAAATATCTGCTCTTAATAATTACCATTCTGTTTCTAAACTCAATTTCTTTTTTCAAAAAAAAAAAATCCTAAAATGATTGATCAGTTTTTAATTACATTGCTTTATCAGCTCGCTAAACAAATTACAGCTAATGCAGTCTGGTTTTCACTCCAGTCATAGCACAATAACAGCTGCAGTCTCAGTCACTGATGAGGGTGTCTCTAACCTGCATGAAAAGCGACTTCGTGCTGCCCTCTTCATTGACCTCTCAGAAGCATTCGATACCATTAATAACAAAATCCTACTTTACAAACTACATCCTGTAGGTCGAGATAAAGCCATAGGTTATTGGTTTCACTCCTACTTCATATCCCCTAAATTCATTCCACAGTTTAGGGGCTATGGCTGAGAAAACTCGATCTCCCCTGTTAAGTCTAGTCTTCAGGATACAGAGGAGTAATGGCAAGCAGTTCTCAGTGACCCTGAAGGGACATAAGGTGTTAAAAGCTCAGCAAGATATGGTGATGCCAACCCATTAAAGGATTTAAAGACATACAAAAAAATCTTGAAATCAATCCTAAAACACTAGTGACCTGGTTCATAATAAGTTACGGTATGGGCATGCATGGCTGCCAGTGGAACTGGGTCACTAGTGTTTATTGATGTGACTGCTGATAGAAATAGCAGGATGAATTCTGAAGTGTACAGGACTATACTCGCTGTTCAAATTCAGTCAAATGCTGCAAAACTGATCGGACAGCACTTGCCAGTACACAGGGATACTGACTCAAAGCATACTGCCAAAAGCAACCCAAGAGTTTCTCAAGTCATAGAAATGGGATAGACTTTAATGGTCAAATAAGTCACCTGGTCTCAACCCAGCACAACATTCTTTTCAGTTACTGAAGACAGAGAGACCCACAAATGAGCAGGCCTGTGTAGAGCATCTCAAGAGAGGAAGCGTGACATTTGGTGATCTTCATGGGTCCTAGAGGGTCATTGGCTGCACAGGATTTTTATCAAAGTATTAAGAACAATTCTTATATTTAAAATTATGTTTGTACAATTACTTTTTCAATTACTATGTACAAAAATAAAAATTATGCAACTACAATTAAAGATCCAGTAAATATTTAACTATAGATATTTCCCATGTGTGCACTAATCTTAGTATATCTGATTCCAGGTACTACGCTCCTTAAAAATGGAGTACGCTTCAAACTGTCCTCAAACTGTTCTTCATTCCTTTTGAAAATCTTAGAGCGTTATTACTTTGTGTTTTTTTTTCTTTCTTTTTTTTAATGATTCTTTATTGTGTTATTGTTCTCTCTGCTGATTGAATTGTTAATGTTTTTCCTCTCAAGTTTCTCATGGAAAACAGATTTTAATGTCAGTGAGATTGCCTGATTACATAAAGATTTATTTATGCCACAGTGACCTTTGACCTTTAGGATATAAAATAAAGACCCTTTATAGCTTGATTTGTGAGGACACAATAACCTGTTCTTTGACTACCAAAATCAAAGCTTTTCTTCTTTGGGTCCAAGAGGACACTTGTACCAAGTTTAAAGAAATTTCCTCCAGGCCTCCCAGAGAATGGGAATTTGGCCATTATAGTGAACTAAAACTAAACTAAAAACTAAGTGTGAAAAAGCATTTTAGTTTTCTTAATTTGCTGGGGACTGGAGCCTATCCCAGCTGTCATAGGATGAGAGGTAGGGAACATCCTGGATGGATCACCAGTCCATGATAGGGCTAATACAGAGAGGCAGACTAGAGCAACTGCCTTTAAAAAAATATATATCATAAAATAATATTAAAAGAAATTGTTTTTTGCACAAAAATAGCAGCAGAGGTCACGTTAACCAAATTTTTAAAAACAATGACAGAAAAATCTGAAGCCTTTCAGGTCTTTTTGAAGGATTAGAATAGAAATGGTGAATCTACTGTAATATTAAATATTGTAGAATCCTCCATCAAAGTGTAGCTGCTCCCATTGTAGAAGAACTGCATATTGCAGGATTTCCTCTTGGTGTAGTGAGTACTTGCCAGGATCCTAAAGTCACATATTGAGACATTTGGTGACTTCTGATCACTTCCTTGGGAGAAATGCTCCCAGTGTGGCAGCAGAGGTAAGAATTCAGCCTTTAGAATAAACTGAAATCAAATATGAAAAGTTGAAAGACAGAAAACAAATAAAAGGATTTGCTTTTTTAGACACCCTGACTGTGGTGTTTTCGTGCCTCTGTGGAAAACTGCAGGAAAAAAATAACTGGTGCTTCTTAAGCGCACACACGCGCACACACACACACAGCGTGATAACTTATGTCCTGACAAACACATCCTGCATGATGGCCAAAGTCCCCTGTTACCGCCCTGGCTGTATTTCATTGTAATCTAGTGTGTCTGCAAACTGCTGTTGTGTGTGAGTTTGTTCTCTCCCTCTAAGGATCTGTGAGTCTCCGCAGGTCCACATCCTGATTGGTTGAGCCATTTCAAAAACCCTGGCTCCAGCAGTTGCTCCCCTGGCAGCAACTGACAGCAGCAGCACTCTCAGGTCCTGTCCTCGGCCTCCAAACTTTTGCTGGGTGTGTGTGTGTGTGTGTGTGTTTTCCTGGGAGAAACCTGGGTTGGTTTGTAGTGTTGTTGTAAGTAGCTTAATCCACCCACCAAGTAAATATAACTGAAGCAGAAGGGGTGAACTGCCTATTTATTTTGTACAGTTTTCTCTTGTGTTTTGCTGAGCTAGGGAGTTAGGGATATCACTCGTCTTTTGTTTGGTTTTGTGTCACATAGGGTTTAGGTAGCACTTCCTCTTGGAATATAGCTGGTTTTGTTTGTTATTTTGACCTTGGTTCACCCCAGAGCCTGTGTTTTCAGTTTTTGGTATTATTCTTTTGACAGAGTAATAATAAATCACACCTTTAATTGTGAATTACGGCTGGACTTCTGGTTTTGGGGACTGGGGTGGGGACACCCTCTTAACCCTTATGTTGTGCTCCCTTACCCCTAGACAGGGGCGTAACATCCCCATATTGACCCTGAGACAGTTGTGAGTTAATGCAGGTGACTCATTGAAAGACAGAGACACACACACACATACACACACACACACACACACGCGCACACACACACACACACACACACACACGCTATTATATGTTTCATAACTGTGGATCAGATTGGTCAGGTTGTGTTCAGGTTCATTGCTCAGCTCATGAGCAGTGCAGGGATGCCTGCCTCAGCAGAAATCATTTAAGACCTCTGAAGAGCACATCACAAAACACATACAAACCAGTAAAAGCAATAATGATGAGAAAAGTTCAATTCATTTCAGGATGTTTTTTTTTTATTAAAAAAAAATAAAAGCCCTCCAATATGAACACTTGAAATGTACAGTACAGTAGAATGCAGTCACTTCAAATGACCAGTAACACACACAAATCTTTGAATGCACACAATGAATCACAATAATAAAACAGTTAGTATTTTCACACTTTTTAGCAGAGCTAATGAATGAACAACCATTACTGTCACCAGAAGGCACATTTTTGTAACTCTGTGACATTGTCACAGTACCTTCTAAACTCCAACCCGTATTCCATGAGCAAAGCTCAGTATCTTTGTTCTGCATCTTACAGTCACTACTCAAGGCCTCAAAACACTTTGTTCAAGACATAGTATAGTATCTTCTTGTGACTGACTGACATGTTTCTTGTGGCAAAAAAAAAAAAAAATCTAGTGTAAATGCCAAAGCAGGTCTTGTTTCTATGGAAAATACGCTTGAATTTTGAAACCTGAAGACCCAGTTGGCTGAACATAGGCTAAGAAGTTCTTCACTGAAATCTATTACAAAAACTGATCACTAACATTTGGGTGAAATATATGAGGTAAGAGCTGGAATAAGCTGGAAGACACAGTCACTACTTTTTGTTCAAGACATAGCAAAACCCTTCAAAACATGTTACTGTCTATTTCTTTGATCTGAACACTTACTGCTGCTTTCAAATAGCTTATGTACCCACTTAAATGTTTTTCAAATACCATTAGTCCACTGTCCACGATGTCCACTCAACCCCACTCTTCTCTTCCTTTCATAACACCTTTATAAAGAATCCAGGAGACAACAGAAAGAAGGTGCTTGCTCCAATCAAGGAAACTTCTAGACAATCGGGACGAAGGTTCATGACCTCCTCTTTGGCCAATTTTGGTCACTTCAGCTCATATCCATCACAAGGCCAAGAGTTCTGGTCCAACCATGTCCCACTTTTAAAGGACACTTCATGGTCAGCTAGTAATTGTTTGTGTCAGAAGTCATGCCAGTTCATTTGGCAGCGCGGTAGACAGCAAGGTCCAGTGGCTCCTTGGAGGGAATGCACCAATCATCTGCCTCCAAATTGAATTTGTAGTGACGCAGAGCAGTCTTGTTGAAAACTGGCAGTCTCTCCACAGAGTCTGTAGACAATGCCTAGAAAACAGACAGGGAACACATTAATAAAAACATGATTTATTGAACCATACTTAGCGTATTGTGGTCTGCAGCTCTCTTTGTATCTGGTTCAGCTAATGGGAATGGGTGCTTACAAACTGCCTACAATTTTTATTTTTAAAGGCTTTTTAAGTTGATCTACAACCACTGTTGATCCTTCACTCAAGCCTTGTTTAATAAGGGTTTCAAAATAATATTAATACACAATAAAAATAAGTTAAGGAATAACTCACTATGCTTTCTTATCACAAATTTAATAAGAGATTGATTCTAAAGTAAGCATTTATACATGTGCCTATCTCTAAGTAACTGGAATTAGAGACCAGCTGGTTTAGCTTAGAATAAAGACTAGAAATAAAGGAAATGGCTAGCTTTCAGAAACTTTAACATTAATTTTATCCATCTGGATAATAAGGTTATGGGCTTTGAAAACACCAACGCATGGTAGCCAAAACGCTAACGTTGAGGCTTCAAAATGCAGGGTCCAAAACCAATGGGTGTACCCATGGTGGCTACACATGTAACCATATGTAGCTTAAGGTTAGCACTAAGAGCAATTATTGACCAATACTGGATTTTTGAGTCTAATGCAAATTAGAAATAGATTAGATGCAAATATTTTTAGGAAGTAAAAGAAATTGATATATTGTTTATATACATGCATGAATAGATATACTGAGAGCTAAGAGTATTGTGGAATTATGTTAGAGCTGCTCTTCTGGACTAGTTATGTGATGATTCCATTTCTAAAGTGACACAAGCATCTTTCTCCACATTATTTTCTTTAAAAAAAAGTTCCTCAGATTTAAATGAACTTCTTCTGATTAGCTTAAGGAGAAATGTTCTGTCTCAGCCTAAGTGTTAATTTAGTCTAAATCCTGTACGAGCATGGCGCGCTTGGAGAGTAGGGTCTCGATCAATTTAGCTGATCAGGCCATTATTTAATTATCAAGCAATATGTTGGTACAAATGTGATATGTATCTTACCTTGAGGTGTATGACAGCCTCAGTGCCATAGCCCTCCATAGAGTATAGTTGTAAGTCTCCCTGAAAGTAGCGAGCGTAGAGGCGAGAGATGGGCAAACCGTAGCCAAACCCTGCCTGCACACGCACGCACACACACATACACACACTTTAGCTCTTGTCCTATATTGATACTGTCAGCGATATGTGTTTGTGTGGTCTGCTCACCAGTGGGGCTCTGTGTTTGCCTCCTATGCAGGGTCTAGGAGCTGTGGAGTACATGTAGCTGAAGAGACGCTCTGTCTTCCTGAAGGGAACACCACCTCCTCTGTCACTCATCTGGAGAGAGACAGAGATCATGGAGAGGTTAACAATGCAGCATTGGTTCATGTTGGGACAGAGAAGCTTATATTTTGTGCACTACCAAAAAACAATGACAGGATGCCCTTACATGTACAGTATATTTCTGTCTCTTCACCTTCAATAACTGCTTTCTCAATGACATAGTCAAAGTTGTTAATCCAGTCTAAAAAGGGATATATGGTGTGCCAGGAACCAGTGATGTCAGTGAATGGGCTTGGTATTTGGGCAGATTAGGGCTTTTTGATGATAATGAGGGTTTATGAGATTTATATAACCTAATTAAGCAGCTGAACTGAGATGAGTCAAGGTTACAAGAACAAAGGTCGGAAACACGTAATTTCAGAATGGGGACAAGGAAAAATAAAAAAAACATTGCTTCTGTTCCTTCATTTGCTTCAAAACCAACAATTACTATGGTGTATACAACACAACGGTATGTGTACCATGCCTCAATAGGACTTTAATACAGGGACATGTAGTCATTAAAAGACTTTCTACTAAACAATTAACGCCCTGCCTTTCCCTTTGTAGTCTAAGTAATTTTAACTCTGGGTTCCACTGCATTAGGACTGAGATTCATGCAATTTTGGTGCAGTGCATGAATGAATTACTCATTTTTATTCATTAAGAAAGCAGACAGGAGACACTCGCCTTGATGGAAAGATCCTCTCCACCAAGGGCAACCTTGACTTTGATGGGTGGGAGGGTCCTGCTGGCCTCGTGGTTCTCAATGGTAGCTCTCATTGCATTCTAGAAACCAAAAACATTGAGGTATATCAGCTTGGAACTCAAACATTTAACCATTTATGGCATTCTATTAAAACTGAGTTATCAGATGATAACGAGGAGAGTTCAGTACATTATATGACCCATATTGAGCTAATCTTTGTCACCTAATTCACTTTCATTTCTGACCAATTTAGCAACTATGGTGCTTCTTTTAGATCCAAAAAACAACATCAAGTCTAAGAAATAACTGTGATGACATCATAATGATCTCAGTTATACTGCATCTAGTTTGCATAAAGCCTGTGACAACCAAGCGACAACCTCCAGGGCCAGGGCCTCCATGAAGCCAGCGTGGAAGTGCCAAAAGCTGTACTTCCAGTAGTGGCCGCTTGAGGCTCCAAAAGCAAGTCAATCCCCATAGACTCCCATGTTAAAACATCCAGTGTAAAAAAAAAATCACAATACCCACAATACTAAATCACTGCAGTGGTGCTCTAAGTTATTAAAGGAGGCTCCTCTGGTACTGTATGTGGTATCAAATAAATCCTATATGACTTTTACTGTGTGCAGATGCAGTGACATATATTACCTTGAAGAGCTCAAAGAGCATGTGGTACAGGTGAGATGGGATGTATGTGATCTGGATGGGCTCTCTGATGTTATTGGCTGGGACAGGGAGGAAAACAGTCAAGCTCTGTTCACAAACACACACATAACAATTAATAAAAAGCTACAAGAGTGTGTTTTGTCACAGTAGCCTGCCTCACCATTTATCTGCGTCAGCTCCAGCTCCGGTGCTCCCAGGTAGTACTGCTCACATAGCAGCTTAGCGCTCTCATAGGCATCTAGAGACAGACAGAAATAAACAAGTGTATTCTTTGCCCTGTATGGACATGATACAAAGCACATAAAGATAAACACATGCCTGATAAACAGAAGGTTATTATCTTTGCCAACATTATGGCTGATAAGATTTTGGCCACAAACAGGACCTCTGTTCAAACAGTGAATCTGGACCAAACTGGACGAGCTGCCTGCCAGCTCTGTCCCAGTTATCAGCTGACTGAGGGTTAACCTGTCTGTTAATCAGTCAGAGATCTACCCAGTAAGACAGACATGTCTCACATAATGGAACAATTGCACAGGCCTTGGGAAAATTAACTCCATGCTTTCTTGAACAAGAATCAAATCCTACAAAGGAGTCATTTTTAATGCACTTTGGCAGCCAGCATGAGAGGAATTTACACCCTTAAACACATAACGCATATCAGTCCAAGAAGTTTGTCCTTCAGTTTTAATGCGTGGAATTCTTGCACTTTATTAGTTCCTTATCAATAATTAGCACATATTTGTTTCTGTGTGTTGCACCCATGCCGTTTCTGGATGCAGCTTACTAACCAAGCTTGCTAGCCTTAGCCTTAGCTCCACCCTCTCTTTTCATATTGACTACAATATAATGTTATAGTGTAGTGGTTTACACATTTGCTTGGCAAGTGATACAGCCATACAGTAGATTTCAGTTCAGGATTCTTTGCTCCTTTTGTGGCCTAGTAATGCAGTTTTCATGTTTGATTTCACTGTGTGCTCACTCAGTGTATATCCTTAAGTAACTTTTTTTTTTTTTTTAATTACCTCATTTACTACAGCATACCAGTTCAGACACTCACATTTTGTCTGAACAATGGATCATGGATTAAAAGTCAGTGATTGTACTGAGAACATCATGGAGTTAAGAGCCAGTGTTGGGAGATAGAGTGATAGTTATCAGTGTGACAACCTCTTTGCTTTTCTCTTACCCCGCGCAACCTCTGTTACATCACACATGGAGTCAATGCAGCCAGTGGTGTTGGGGTGGGCGGGGTTTGTGGTGCCACTGAAGACTAGAGCTGCAAGAAAGCAGAGAATGAGGACATTAGTTATTACTCAACCACCGGTAGTAGCAATGAGAGGCAGCCAGTTTTATGTTTATATAACTGGACAGATTAATAACAATTTGTGTGTGTGTTGCAGCTCACTGTGTTGGTTGATGAGCATGCGGATGGAGATGCGACTGGTGTAGAAGCGGTCCAGGAAGTATTGGATGTTGTGGTCAGTGACAGCGTCTGGCTGGCCGTAGGCATCTCTGTACTCAATGACCCCCTGAGCCATGGTGGGAACCACCTCATTGTGGCGATTCCGGACAGCCTCCAAGACCTCCACAAACCTGAGATTACAGTGGTCTTTAGAGGAATAAAAGAAAGTAAAGGCAATGATATCTTGCCCTGTTAAGATGTGTCACACTCACGTCTCAAGGACTCTCTGGTCATCTGGGTTCTTGTCCAGAAATTCTAAGATCTCCATCAGGCTCTGACTGTACCTGAGAGAACACAACCATAGGAGAGTCAATGACTGGCTAGAGCACGTGTGGTTAACAAACACGTACGCATATCAGCCCTGATGCAACCTGGTGTCACTATCGGCATGATCTGCAGAAAACAGAGAGGGGGAGGAGGAGAAGGCAGAGGAGAACGTAAATACTACCATCCATCACCAGTCCTGACATGAAGCATGTGTGTTTGTGTGCATATGGTGAAAGAGAAAATAACTCCAATGTGACTCTGGTTCCCTGAGACACAAACCGACAGATCACGAGCAGCTGTTTGCTAACCACTTAATCCAGTTTACTGTTTCTTATTAAAGACTAATGAAGAGTGAGCAGCAGGCTTTTACTGTTAAAGCATACATATCTGCTCTGTAAAGCTCTGTTCTCTCTTAAAGGCCTGTGACAGTCTGAACGACCACACGTTAGTCTGAAATGATGTCCTCCTGGTCAGTTTAAAACTACAATAAAAACCTGTATGTTTACATTGTGTTTCTGTTCAATATTTTATATATACATTTGAAATAATGTTAACATTGTATTTATTTAGAAGAAAACTGTGTGATTCAAATTGGGTTCTTGTTTGTTTACTACGTGTTTTTTGTTGTTGTTGCTGTTGTTTCCATGATCAGAGGCTCCATCCAAAACTACAAAAACTTTATTACAGCTAGCTGTCATTTTCCTTTTCCCAAGCTAAGAAACTGTTATTTCCAACTACAGCTGATCTACCTTGTGAACGACAAGTCGCTACTATATGAGCGTGCAGTGTCCTTCGGTGTTTCAGTCAGGTCCACCCACTCGAGAGCTACGCTAAGATGGCGATGCCTAAAAACATTCACTTCAATGCTTCTCAACACTTGCAAACAAATGAGTGATGACATGGTGACTATGTCCATTTTTTATATAAAGTTCATGATCCAAATGGAAGATGAGCTGCTTTCTCTGTCTGTCTCAGTTACCAACATGGAAATCAGTCATGTTTAGGGAATTACACCTCAATGTCATATGACTATAGCAGTGAGATGATATTGCTTTCCAGAAACTTCATCACCAGCTGTGAGGCCGAACATTTAGTATATCACATTTCCATCTGACCATTTCAGCTGCTATTTCAGAACACTCTGTGTGACCACTACAGTTCAAGCTGTTTGTTATTTTCCTCTTTCCCCCACCAGCTGTTTCTCCTGTCTACCTCACAAAAAAAAAGGAAAGACAAATTGGGGACTGCACAATTCCAAGAATGTTCCAGAATTCCATAAGATGATGATTTTGGAAAACATCAAATGACCAAGGTTTTTAACAATTTTAAGCTCTGAAAAGTAATATTGCTGCATCGTGTCTGTTTGAGAGGTTGCCATTATTGTTTAAAACAAACTTACATCAGCAACTTTGTAAGTTTTCAAAAAGGTGTAGCTATTCTGAAAACAGCTTCAACACTTTAAGCAAGTTTTTTTCTGTATGGTTAAGTCAAATGCATCATTTCTATACGAGAACACTTTTTTTTTCAGCAACCTCCAGAGTTACAGTTGCCTTAGGATAGGGAAGTGTTTGTCACTTTGCCACTCAACAGTGACGCTGCTGTTCTGAACATACTGTTCCCTTCAACTGCAACAACAAGCAGGCGAGACGAGGAAAAAAAGAAGAAGAAGAAGACGACAGGCGGGGCTGAGAGAACTGGGACAAAGTTCAGCCATCCACCCTCCCTCCTCTTCCCCCCAACTTCCCCTGCCCTGTAATGTAATATGTGATTAAATCGCGGCATACGGTGCACTGTTGACCTGCTATTCATAGCAGGTGGATTAAAAACTTTGGAACTCTTAAATCTGGGGAAGTATATTTGTGGAGGAAAAGGAGAAAGTTGTGAAAGAGTTTTGAAACTGTTTCACAAGTGTGAAGGCTAAGATTACTGCCAGCTATACATGATGTGAAAACATTAAAAGACTGGAAACTGGATGGACTCTTGTTATATTTTAAGGATTCATTCATTCAAATATCACTTGGCTCCTTTTGGAAAAATAAAATGTTAATTCATTAATGTGCTCTTTGCAGGACAGCAGTCCAGTCAAAAGGATGTTCTTGTAACATCCACCAGATCACCAGTCACCTGTTTAGGGTTAGGGTTAGGTTCACATCTACCCCTGTATTTGGAATTTTCATCTATTTACCCGAAGAAAAATCTAACAGGAAAACTGTAAGACTAAATTGCTTGTAAGAGACATGATTTGAACAGTAACATCTGCCTTGTTTAGCCTGCGGCTAAAACGCAACCTAACACTACTCCTAAGTGGTTTGCTGCCAATTTGGTGGATGTTAAGAAGTTAATCAATCATTCCATCATTCAATGAGCATTTGGAGGTCCGTCTCTGTGTCTCACCAGTTCTGGACTAGCTGGACAGAGGCTGTGGCCAGGAGCTGGTCCGGCAGCAGGTTAAGCTCCTTCATGATGTTGGACAGACGGACAGGAAGCTCCTGACGAAGAAAGACAAATGATGTGCGCTCGCAGGCATTAGTTGAACCTGGAGAAAAGAACAGAATGGGATTATAATTCAATGTATGGAGAGCAAACAAATTTTTAGTGTTTTCCCAAAATAATCTACTAGTAAGATTCTAGTGAGGTTGATTTACTAGCTTTTTCTGGCACTTGCCACTCTGCCTCATGGTTGTAATCTGTGAACTGAGATAGCCAGTGGTCATCAAGTGACCTACTGCTAGTAAGGAATTGAAGTCATGTGATAACAAGTTGTCATCTGTTAGGGGGAAACTGCAACTGCCCTAGAAAACTCTATTCACTAATGAAGGGTGTAACAGGTGGTTCAGACCACTCTAAAACTCCTAGGTCAAGAATGGATGAATTCATTACTGTGATCACCAACAGAAGCATGAGAAAAACATGGAACAAAAAGGTGCGGCCAAGAAATACCCATTGCTTTTCCCATCACCTCCACCACCAAAATCAAGTGTTTCCTAAATCAGTCAGCTGTGGGCTATACTACCAATATTAGGCCTGCAGTTATTGACTGTAAATATTTCTTATTTACAGTTCACAGAGCTCAGGAAATATCCTACAAAGATGGAGAAAAAGTGTCCAAAGAAACAAAAAACTGCACACTTCCCAAATGTGGCCCACACCTGAAGTTTTCTACGGACCATATTTGTCCTGGACTGACACCTTTGTGGCAGCCAGACTCAGATTCAGCCTGGCTGCCAGCTCAGACACAGGTCCACCTTATATGGACCAGATGCCAACATCCAGCACTGGTAGTGTTGGCGTCAAAGCTATAAACTGCATTTTTACATAGGTTACATATGTAACCTATGTAAGACACAAAGACATGAAAAACAACTCTGGAGACACAGAGAGCAAAATGACCTGGAGAAGGAGAAGAACTTAATGAGTGGATCAGTTAGTTTTAAAAAAATTTTTAGATTTGATATTTTCGTTTTGTTTTGTTTCGTTTTTGTTCGATAAAATTAACACAAATCTGAGTTTACATGCTTCTTAGCTTCTGCATGATACACTATACAATAATTATTACAATTTATAGTCAAGAGTAGACATATATAAAGTTAAAATAATTTAATATTCTATCCAGACTTTTTGAAAGGAAATGATTTCAGTGCTTTTTTTCCTGAGTTAGGAAACTTCTTTAACAGGACTGCAGTGCTGTTTCTTTTAATCTCAGCCCTTCCTGCTGTTGACCTGCTGACTGCTGCAGCAATTTACTGCAAAGTGCATACAGTGCAGCGACATACAGTGCACTCAGTGTATACATTAAAGATTTTGCAGAAGCCATATATGTATATATATATATATATATATACATACATATATATATATAATTCATAGAGCGATAGATCAATTAACTGAACACAATGATGATAGATGAGCTGCACTCACCGAAATCCAAGAACTGCTTCATCGACAGAGGACAAGGGGAGAACTTGGAGAAATGATCTATGTGTTTGGGCACATTGGCCAGAGCTGCAGCTTTCATCAGGGACCGAACAAACTTCATCTTACTGGTCATCCTCGAAAGTCCGATTCCAAAGTAAAAACAAATTTAAAAAATTGCATGTAAAATCCTGTGGCGTAAAAAGGGCTGAATGGCAGTTACCGATGATGGTAGAGTGTGGTTTACAGTCTGCAGCTCCATACATCAGCCTTTTGCTTAATAAGCAAGTTCAGCCAATGGGAGAGAGCTGTGGGCGGGAGCCAGCGAATTGGATTCCAAGAATCCCTCCAACTTGTACAGTAGTAAGACAGTAAACAAGGAGGTGTGTGCCGGGTCACAGCCTGTATTACATAACGTTTCCTCTGTGTGATAAACAACCTGGATGGTAACGTGTCAGTAGGTCTGCTGTCAACACATGAGAAACATACAGACATATACAGTGCTTAACAAATTTATTAAACCACCACCCAGTGTAAGGTTTATGCCACAGCTGCCATAAATTAACAATACTGTTTCATTTTTGGTTTCTGTAATGGTTAATCCACCAGTATGTGCAAACTCTTTAATCCAAATGATATTTTTAATGCTAAAATATAATTGTTGTTGTTATTCATGAATTTTCAAATTTGCTGTTTTACAAAACAAGCAGAAAAAAAAGTAAAGCACATTATTATTTTTTGATTAAGATGTCAAATTACAGTTAGTAAGAATTATTTTAGTGGTTGAATGTTATGCTCGATTAGTTTCTGACTTCTCAGAGAAGTCCAGTGGGCTCAGATTGGGTATAAAAATATGAATTCAGTTTGAAATTCCTCACTCCTGTTCAACATGGTGAACCGTTGAGAACTCAGTGAAAAGGAAAGATGCGCATTAAAGCGCTTCATGATGCTGGATGGTCTTTCTCATATATACACACTCAGTGGCCACTTTGTTAGGAACATCTGTTCTGTTGGAGCAACAACTCAATGCATTTAGTCATGCAGACATGGTGAAGACAACCTGCTGAAGTTCAAACCGAGCGTCAGAATGGGTAAAAAAGTCATTTAAGTAACTTTGAACATGGCATGTTTGTTGGTGCCAAAAGGGCTGGTCTGAGAATTTCAGAAACTTCTCATCTACTGGGATTTTCCCACACACTATCTCTTGATGCATGCTCAATCATCCAGGTAAGGAATCCCAGAAGGTTGATTCGGTTCATCTGAATGTAGTGTTTTCTGTGGGAGAAATGTTTCGTCACTCATCCGAGTGCCTTCCTCAGTCATCCGTTCTGAGATTTAGTTCAATAAACAATCAATTTGTAGTGAAAATAACTGTTCGTTGCAGCCTTTATTTTTCTAATGATGGAATAAAGCAACCCTGTTCTAGGTTTTCTGTGTGTTAATTACTTGATAAACAGAAAACAATGGAAGCAATTTAATGAAACACATCAGAAAAAAAAAACAATCTTAAATTCAACTGAAACAGTTTTGATCTTGCAACAATATTTCAACAAAAGATAACTCTACAAGAGAAAGGACTGAAGACCCAACATACAATCAATGTTCTTTGGAGCTTTAAGTCAGGGCTTTGCTTGGGCCACAAAGACAGTCAGGGACTTATACAAAAGCAAGCACTCTGGAGAGGCTTTTCTTGATATACCTCACTGTATCTGACTATATTCACCCTTCTCTCAGATCTGACCTATTTCTCTGCCTGCTGCTGAGAAAACGAACCCCCATGCCATAATGCTGGCTCCACCATGCTTCACTATGGAGATGGTATTATTAGCAGGGGCTAGTGTTTATCAGAGTAAGTGCTTGTCTGAAGCTCTTTCAGAGTAACTGTTAAGTCCCTGACCACCTCCTTGACCAAGGTCTTTCTTCCTCAGATACTCAGTTGGGTTTCTTGGGCAGTAGCAGTGCCACTTTCTTTTTAATCAGTATCTTTAGTTTAAGACATCCTCATCTTGAACAAAATAAACCCAGGTGGTTTCCTTTAAAGAGCCAGGAAGGAAGCTTGCTGTCGAGTTGACATGAACATTGGGCTACGTACTTGCTTACTCTGTGTTGTCAAACCAAATTTAAATTCACTGAGAACAAAACCACTTATAGTGCACTGAAATTTACTGTCCACCATTTTATTTAAATATCCTAGTTCTGGGTGTGTAAATTCATTGACTACATAGTGCACGCAAAAACTCTACTAGGGAAAATCATGGTTACTATCACTCTCTTTACAGATGCCAAAACTCCAGAGCTGATGGTAATGGCTCATGAATACATTATTAAGTTTTTAATATATAATGAGTAGTGAATTGGTAAAGAAGGGTATGTCATACATAGCTTTGGACTGTTGTTTGTATGCAGGCCAAATTCTGTTCATTCATGTTGCCATTTAGTTTGTTTCACTGTGTACCCACATTCCAGTTGCAACACTGATAGTTACCTTACACATACACACACACACATGTGTGGAAACACACACATAAACTTTATTTATAGCTATAATATCACAGTAGGAATAGAGGGAACATACTATTTGAACAATAACAAGGTCAAGTGTAGGACAGAAACAGCAGCACAGTTACACTGTAGTGCTTATGTCTCTACATTCCTCACAGCAGTGTACATAATACACAACTCAACATGTGTCTGTTATCCACATTGGCTGGGTTAAAAATTGGGTTTATGATTCAAGTAAGAAATAGCAGACAAATAAATGCAAATAAGAGAGAAGGGTTCATAAAAACAGGCAGGTAAATGCAGTGTTGCAAATGGCTGAATGCTAGCTGGTCAGAATATACGGGCTCTTTCTCTGCTAACTAGTGTCAGGTACGAAACTGAGGAAGTGAAATCTGTTTTCACTTTTCACTTAAGCGGCTATATGTCACCAATGTGCAAATCATATAGACATATTGTATACACCAAAGTCTAGTATATTGTTCTATCTACAATGCTGTGAAAAAGTATTTTCCCCCTTCCTGATAAAGTGCAAAAGGAGAAAACAGTGGTGAACCTTCCCAGGAGTGGCCGGCCTACCAAAATTATTCCAAAAGCGCAACAACGACTCATCCAGGAGGTCACAAAAGAACCCAGATCAACATCTAAAGAACTGCAGGCCTCACTTGCCTCAGTTAAGGTCAGTGTTCATGATCCAACAGTAAGAAAGAGACTGGGCAGAAATGGCATCCATGGGAGAGTTCCAAGGAGAAAACCACTGCTGAGCAAAAAGAACACAAAGACTCATCTCACGTTTGCCAAAAAACATCTTGATGATCCCATATATATCATATATATACATATGTATAAGTTTTCATATATATGTAATGCTGTTTACCATCCATGGTAAACAGCATTACATATATACGTATAAAGAAAATATAAACAACAAATGTAAACAACAAAATGTAAATGTAAATGTACCCTTTTCTGAGCTCTATGCATTATCAGAAGGAGAAAAGCCACTAGCTCACTGCTAATTTAGTGTCCTTAAATATGCAAATTAATTCTTGTAGTTAGTAATTTGTGCTTAGTGGTCTGAGTTTGTCTTGTGAGAACTGTTAGACTGTTTATTTTGGCCCCTTGATGGCAGTGACACTGATATATTATGGCCTTTTATATTCATAAAACAAGCTTATTTACACATATATATGTTTGCATATGTATATGTTTACCTTTTGCTGTTGACATTTTCTTTGCCTCCACCACTCTTATCTGGTGCATGAGGGTGACAAAGAGTAGCAACTGCCTGTTGAGTAAGTCTTTGCATGTGCTTACCTACAGAGGAATGTTCTCTATCAGCCCTGAATGCTCAGTGTGTCTGTAAATACTCTGTTGTGGCACTGCCATCTGTGTTCACTAAATGAATTATTCTAACCAGAGTTCTCTTTGTACATTTTAAAAATAACATGAGACGTACATCTCAATACTACAATGTCATCTGTTGATTACTGGTATGTCAGTACTTGGTTCTTTCTTATTTAGGCTCACATTATTACCTTCCCCTAATCTGGCTGTATATAGATGAAGATGTCAAGGCACATGAATATTTCAACCATCCATGCAGGCTGTACCCTGCCTTTCACCCTATGACAGCTGGGATGCCACCCCCCATGACCCTGAATCGGATGGATGGATGAAATATTCACTAAACAAAAGTAGAAAACACACAAATAAATGAAGTGCTATGCTGTCTGTTGAGTTTTATTTTTTTCACTGATGTTTCTTTATGTGCAGGCCAGACTCTCTTACCTGCACACTGTGGTTTAGCATTGTCTTTCTAAAAGAAGCAAGACCCTGCAGCAAAATGTTGCTCCACAGCCTTTATACATACTAGTCAAAAAAAGAGACGGAAGTTTTTGTTTTAAATACATTTTATAGACCAAACTACAGTACATGTTTATACAAGACATTTGTTACGAGGTATGGTCTCCTCTGGATATGGTGCATACAGTCACCTGTCTGCACATCAACTGCACAAGTGCCTGGATCTGTTGTTGAGGAACTGCTCTACATTGCTGAATGAGTGCAGCCTCACATCTTCTGGGTACCTCTGTCCAGTCAGATTTCCACTAAGAACAATCAGACCAGAGATCAGGGCTGTAGATATTTCAGTTTGTTAAAAGATTTTCAGCCTATTTTCATTAATGTGGTATGTCATTTTTCTGTATCTGAACTGCTTTCATAAAATGAAAAACCTGTTGTTGTTTTTTTAATTGTTATTTTCTCATTCAGTCAAGAGGAGACAGGAAAGTAGAGAGAACAAGAGCAAGGGTAGACATACAGCAAAGGGCCTTGGGTCAGAATTGAACCCGAACTGCTGCATTGGGCCCTGCGGCATATGGTTGTCTGCTCTACCATTGAGCTAAACCACTTCCCAATAAAACAAGAATCCCTTTTAATAAATTATATGAGTCCTGAACTCTTGTTTGGACAGTTTTGGCTACCAAGGGGACTACAGCTAGATCCATAAGTTTTTGGACAGTTACACAGTTTTTGTAATTTTCCCTGTGTACACCACCAGAGTGAATGTAAAATTAAACAATCAAGATGTGATTACAATGCAGACTTTCAGCTGGAGGGTTGAACAAAGGTATTTCATTCATTACAGCCATTTTTATAAATAATCACTCATTTTTAGAGGCTCAAAAGTAATTGGACAATCGACTGATAAATGGTTTATGGACAGGGGAGGCCAGTTCCCTTATTATTCCATGACAAAGAGCTACAGCTGATCGCAAGTTTTGAATATGAATTTCATAGCCTTTCAATTCAAGTGAGGGGAAAAAAACTAAATAAAACTATCAAAGAGATAGGAAAAACTTTAGGAGTGGCCAAATTAACAATCTGGCACGTTCTTAAAAAGAAGGAATGTACTGGCCAGCTCGGCAACACCAAAAGTCCATGGAAGGATAAGATTAAAGTGGATGATCAAAAATTCTTTCTTTGATTAAGAAAAACAATTTCACAGCAATTTAGCCAAGTCAAGAGCACTCTCAAGGAAGTAGGTGTATCATAATCAAAGTCTACAATCAAGAGATACCTTCATGAATGGGAATACAGAGGGTTTACAACAAGGTGCAAACCACTGATTACACAAGAATGGGAAGGCCAAGAACCCAAAACCCAAGAGTTTCTCATTGAAAAGAAATGAGATATTCTTCAACAGCCAAATTAGTCACCTGATCTCAACCCAACAGAGCATGCCTTTCAGTTACTGAAAACAAAACTGAAGGCCCACAGACAAGCCACAACTGAAGGCCTAGCAGAGCATTTCAAGGGAGGAAACACAGCATTTGATGTCCATGGCTTCTAGGCTTCAGGTAGTCACTGAAATCCACTGCAAAGGATTTTCATCCAAGAATCCATAATTTTAAATTATGTTCATTTATCCAATTATTTTTGAGCCTCTGAAAATGTAGGACTATATATAAAAATTCCTAAACAGTTGTATGTAATACTTTTGTTAATCCCCTTAATCTCAGCTGAAAGTCTGCACTTGTCACGTGACCACAAAACGGCTCAACAGGAAGAGATGGGAGGGAGGAGTTTACAAGGTTAATGAAAATTATATTTTTTGCCAAATCACAGTAGCAAAAAACTCTTTCAGTAATCTCTTCAAATCTGGCACAAACCTCAGGCAAGTTACTGATTTTGGTAAATTCTTAACTCTTTTCTCCAAAAGGCCAGTCCTGATTCCAGTTCTCCTGAGTGAGTTTCCAGTGTGATGAGTAAGAGAGCGGAACAGGTAGGTATTCTGGTAAGGGATCCAATAAGCACACTGACAGGATTTCCTGGATGGAGGGAAAGGACAAGCTAGTAAGTAGCAAAACAAGGTTTCCAACAACAAAAGGGAAGCAAATACTTGTCTAGTCTTGAATAATAATTGAGTCTGGAGAGCTGAACCAGGGTTTAAGTACTGTGGTTGACTGGCAATGGGAATCAGGTGTACCAACCAGATCCTCCTACCAGTACGCCGACTCCAGAAACGAGGTAACTCGCACAGACACAGACACACACACAGACACACAGACACACATAGAGATACACACACATAACGTATCACTGCTCTTTTTTTTTTTACTGACTTAACAATAGTCAGTAGAAACCAAACTCATCAACCATTTGAGGGCTGTAATCAAAGTCACATCAAAAATCAAAGTTAAAATTGTCCAAGTTCAAGTTTCAAGTTTTTTGAACAGCAAATTTTAAATTACTTATTGTATAAGTCAATTATGTAGAGCATTCTTTCATAATTTCCCCTGATTGTCATAACACAATTTGAGCATCATTTAATTCTAATCTCAAGTGTCCAAGGATATAAACAAAAAGTCCAAATGATATTGTCTTAAATAAGAATGCTGTTAATTTTTTCCTTGTCATCATTTAAACACTTGGATGGCACTTTGCATTCAGTGTTGTTAGCTCTATGTTGCTCTCTGCTGGGCAGTATTGAAAAAAGTACACTTTCTCCACTTTCTTTCAGTGTTGTCATTTCATATATGGAATATGGAAAAAATACATGTTTCAATAAGACTTTTATGTCTCATACTATAATGTCACTCATGAAACTGAGCACTTCTGCATTTTTATATAATTAAGTGCATAAAACAAAATGTGAAAAAAATGCAAAAGGGAACACCTTTATGTGTAAGTCATAGTGTGAGAGAGAAATATTTTTACTAGTAGAACCAAAGGGATTTTTTTTTAGTTCATTTTTTTCTTATAGTCATGTTACAGTGAAAAACTATTATTTCAGGTACTGATAAGAACTTTAACATTTTTTTTATCATTATTATTTTTATTTTATTATTTATTATTTTTATTTATCATTATTCCTGAAAAGACAAACATTCATTATCAGAACATCCTTTGCAAATTTTGCCTTGCCAGCCTTAAATGGTAAATAGACTGGTTCTTATATAGCTCTTTTCCACTCTACTTGAGTATTCAAAGCACACTACACAACATGTCTCATTCATACAAGCACTTTTCTCTATGCTTCTTTAAGTGCTTTCTATCTAACATTCACACTCAGATGAACGCATCAGGGCCAACTCAGGTTTCAGTATCTTGTCCACGGATACTTTGGCACACAGAAGCAGTAACCAGGGATCAAACCACCAACCTTCCAATTAGTAGATGACCCACTCTACCTCCTGAGCCACAGCCAACCCTTTTATGCATCACAACAAAATGAACCAGCTGGGGGGGTTTGAGCATCTTACAAGGATGCCACTGGATGCCTCCAGTCCGTTGTTTGTTAAGTTGACAAAATGCTCCAACACGGCAAATTTGGAATATCTAAATCTTCACTGGTTTTTTCACAAGGAAAGATGCATTCACAGAAACTGAAACTACATCACTATAGTTAGTTCAGAAAGTCCTTTGATTTCCGTTTATATGAAACATCTTTTTCATTGTATTAAAAGAAATCATACATGACATGAACACAAGAAAAAAAATCAACTAATTATGTAACAAAGAAGGCAAAGTTCTGTGTATGTTACTTTTGTGTATTTTACAGTACTTAACACCTGGATGCAATCCTGGGTTTCTCCTTCTCTTTTCTACATGTCGCTCTCTGCTCCATTAATTTAAAAATGTATGATCCTCCCCACTTCTGATTTTTAGCACTGCATTTTTAAACAGTATATAGTGCAAACAATAATCAAATCAGAAATAAACTTTCACTGTTAGTCCAAAAACCTGCTGTTTGTCTCAGTAAATAGATCAGGAAACTTGCAGATGATGGTAAAAGAGAGGCAACATGCATTAGATGACCCATCCACAAGAAAGAAGAAAAAGAAGCTCAGAATTTTTCTTTTTATCAAAGCAGACTGTTTTCTTAGTCTAACAAGTAGAATACTAAATGCTTTAGCAGCCTACTTGTTTATTCATTTATTTGACTGACAGGATGTTGTAGTGTTCATATTTAATACTGAAGCTGGCATGCCTGGCCTAATGATACTATATGAAAAGGGGATTTAATTTCTGACATGTTAAAATAGAATTTAACCATTTGTATTGTTGTTTTTGATTGCATCCCCTGTTTGGAAAGCAGAAAATATTGTGCATATTGATTAATTCATTTTTAAATAATACAATTTTAAATACTCTTGTAAATGGTCATTATAGGTTTAAGTTCTTGTTTTTAGATGAATTTCATAATTATTCCATATACATTGAGAGCAGCAATAAAAAATAAATACAGTTATGGTACAAAGAAAGCACACCCTCTCTCAATTCTAAGGTTTTACCCATCAAGAAATCATCTGGTCCTTAGCAGGTCTTAAAATTTGGTAAATAAACCACAGATGAACAACAACGCATAACATATTACATTGTTTCATCATTTATTTAACAAAAACTAAGCCAAAATGCAGAAGCAGTGTCTGAAAAGTACACCTTTTACTGCTTTCATAGGAATTAAGAGGGTAGTAGCACCCAAGTGCTGCTAATAAATGCACTTGATTAACTGATCATCAGCAAGTGTGAGCACATCTATGAAAGCAGAGGTTTTGGCAGTTTGCTGGTCTGGAGCATTCAGGTGTTTGTTAACACAATGCCAAGGAGGAAAGATATCAGCAGTCATCTTAAAGAAGCAATAGTTGCTGCCCATCAATCTGGGAAGGGTTGTAAGGCCATTTCCAAACAATTTGAAGTCCATCATTCTACAGTGAGAAAGATTCTTCACAAGTGGAAAACATTCAAAACAGTTGCCAGTCTTCTCAGGAGTAGATGTTCCAGCAAATTTACCCCAAGGTCAGACCGTGCAATGCTCAGAGAAACTACAAAAAACCAAGAGCTACATATCAGACTCTACAGGCCTTGGTTAGCATGGTAGATGTTATATTCATGATAGTACAATTAGAAAAAGACTGAAGAAGAGTGGATGGTGTGGAAGGTTTGCCAGTAGAAAGACTCTTCTCTCTAAAAAGAACATGGCAGCATGGCCTAGGTTTGCAAAATTTCATTTGTAGGGTCTTTACCCTAAAATATAAAGCGCCTTGAGGCGACTGTTGTTGTGATTTGGCGCTATATAAATAAAATTGAATTGAATTGAATTGAATCTGAACAAACCACAAGACTTCTGGAACAATGTCCTTTAGAGACAAAGTCTCTTTAGAGACCAAAGTGGAGATGTTTGGCCATAATGCACAGCTCCATGTTTGGACCTGGGCCCTGTACTACGAAGCAAGTTCAACATACCCAAGGTATCTTTCTGTTATCTGATTCACTTACTAACATCTACAATAAGGATAAGCAGTCACATGAAGCTGGTAATCAACTGGCTAAGTTAAGTCAGGGTTTCCCCTGTGCATTCACATGAAATGTGTGGCATTGGGAGCATCTGACCAGTCACAAATATGGATAAGTGTACTGGTAGCAGAGTGGCTGATTTTACAGAGGAAGATAAAATTATAATATCAGAAAAATATGAAGGGATTAAACACGTAATACAGACTGAAAGCAACACAGCTGTTGCAGAAAAAGCAGTGGCATGAGCATGTGTGTGAGAGGAAAAGCACTGTACAGTAGTTTAGTGTTAAAAGCGCTTCATGAACACATGTGCTTTAAGCACATTGGTCAGTAAGAGAGGAAAAGAGCTACTGTATTAATAAAGTTTAACCTATCTGAAGCCATGAAAGAAAGCTGGCAAAAATGCTGACTTTGTAAGTTAGCAGACTTATCACTACCACAGCTCTGTTGTTAAGACATGGGAGAATCTGATGGATAATATACAAGTATTTCATTAAATTAATGCTTGAAAGACAGTTTTAGCTTTTATTCTTTCAGCTGCAGCCTCGGTGGTGTGGTGTTTAACGGTCTGAGAGTAAAGAATAAATATAAAAACAGAATTCAAATCTAAACTTGGTCTATGTGCAAATTTGATTAACGACCACAAGTACAAATAGGTGTTCTGATTTAATATCATACAGCTCTGGAAAGAATTAAGAGACCACTGCAAAATTATCAGTTTCTCTGATTTTGCTATTTATAGGTATATGTTTGAGTAAAATGAACATTTTTGTTTTATTCTATAAACTACTGACAACATAACTCCCAAAATCCAAATACAAATATTTTCATTTAGAGCATTTATTTGCAGAAAATGAAAAATGGTCAAAATACCAAAAAAGGTCCAGTGTTTTCAGACCTCAAATAATGCAAAAAAAAAAACAAGCAAGTTCATATTCATTTTTAAACAACACATTACTAATGTTTTAACTTAGGAAGTGTTCAGAAATCAATATTTGGTGGAATAACCCTGATTTGCAATCACAGCTTTCATGTGTCTTGGCATGCTCTCCACCAGTCTTTCACATTGCTCTTGGGTGACTTTATGCCATTCCTGGTGCAAGAATTCAAGCAGCTCAGCTTTGTTTGATGGCTTGTGACCATCCATCTTCCTCTTGATCACATTC
>VUQI01060441.1:18815-28852 GCA_015106735.1 Paratilapia polleni | reverse complement strand
GCTTTGCTGCTTCAGGTCCTGGATGACTTGCTGTAATTGATGGAACCATGAATTCTGCTCTCTACCAGAAAATCCTGAAGGAGAATGTCTGGTCATCAGTTTGTTCCCTGAAGCTCAAGAGCACTTGGGATATGCAGCAGCACAATGAGCCAAAACACACCAGCAAGTCCACCTCTGAATGACTCAAAAAAACAAAATGAAGGTTTTGGAGTGGCCTAGTCAAAGTCCGGACTTAAATCTGACTGAGATGCTTTGGGATGACCTTAAACAGGCCGTTCATGCTTGAAAACCCTCCAGTGTGGCTAAATTAAAACAACTCAAACGCTTATTGCGTTATTGCAAACGCTTGATTGCAGTTTTTGCTGCCAAGGGTGGCACAACCAGATATTAGGTTTAGGGAGGAATTGCTTTTTCACAGAGGGTCAGGTAGGTTTGGATAGCTTAAATCATCATTTAAAAACTGCATTTTGTATTTACTCGGGTTATCTTTGTCTAACATTAAAATTTGTTTGATGATCTGAAATATGTAAGTGTGACAGATATGCAAAAAACTAACAAATCAGGAAGGGGGCAAATACTTTTCCATGGCACTGCAACTGCAGCTTTCCCAGCTTCAGTCTGATTGGAGACCTATGCGTATCATCAACCATCAACCCCACCTTTCTCACTTTTCTCCCTTTACTGTATACTGTTAAACACATATAAGGTAATTTAATATAATGTATCAGAAATCTTTTATAATTTATATTTTTATTGCCGAATCTTTTTCTGCTTGTTTACTTGAAATTCTTTTTTTTATGATGCAGAGTAATGTGATTTATTCTGTCAAGCTTAAAGAGAATGCTCTCAGTTACTGATAATTAATGTGACCACCACGTAAAGGGACAATTAGGAAAGGTAAGTTTCTCAGATAATTTTAAACCTCAAGACCTGTGTAAAACAGTTCCTATCATGCACATCTCTATTGTGGAGACAGTCCAGAATGCCATTTCCAATAAAAACCAGGCTAAATGCTTGCCCCCACATCTATACACTAACACTTTCAGAGTTTTTCCCTCCATAGTAGATTTGTATCATACAATATACATAGCATATGTGATAATGGGATTTGAGACTGAATGATATCAGTATTTGAGTGTTTAAAAATCCAATAATAATAATAATAATTAAAAAATATATTAATAGTGCCCCAACTGAGTGCCATTTTTAGGCAAATACAGTAATACAGATCCCCTGAGAGGCATTAAGACTGCTGCATAGTTAAAACACTGCACAGGGCTGCACTGGTGCTGGCAAGTCAAAAAGGCTTATCAAACACCAAACTCATATTCACAGACAGGTTTTATAGCTTTGGAAAGTTTCCACAGTGGGAACTATTTTATCTTTTATCATCTCATTATCATCATCTTTTTGTCATGATAAACTAATTTTGTTTAAACTGATTATCTTTATCTAAAGTGCTCATTAAAGCACTATGGTCACCTCTTGATTTTTTAAAAATATGAACATTTGTGAGGTAAGGGAGCACATTACACCCTTATCTATCAATAATATGGCCTGCATGTCATTGATAAGCAAATGCACTGAGAGGCAGGAGTCAAGTCAGTCTGAACCTGGCTTTTATTTTATTTTTTTAAAGAACTGTGACTAAGACACATCCTGAAACATGTTGAAAAATTAATTTGTCAGTGCTCTCTAGTGGACAAACTATGTAACATCGTTTCTTTTGTTAAGACCCCTCCCACTCTGCTAGTGGTTTCTTGTGAGGTTTTTTCCCCCCCTTTCCCTGTGTATGAGTCAGAGTGGCTGATCAGGTGTGTGTTAGCAGGTGTCTTACATTAATTCATGATTATTTGTCTGAACTTTAAGAAGCTTCGTGACACTAAATTATCTCAAAGCTAGTCTGCTTTTGCTTATCAGCAGCATTTATTTATGCTGATGCAATAAGATATACACTCACCCGCCACTTCATTAGGTACGCCTGTTCAAATGCTCGTTAATGCAAATATCTAGTCAGCCAATCACAAGGCTGCAACTCAATGCATTTTGTCAAGACGACCTGCTGAAGTTCAAACTGAGCATCAGAATGGGGAAGAAAGGTGATTTAAGTGACTCTGAACGTAGCATGGTTGCTGGTGCTAGACGGGCTGGTCTGAGTATTTCAGAAACTGCTGATCTACTGGGATTTTCCCATACAACCATCCCTAGGGTTTACAGAGTGGTCCAAAAAAGAGAAAATATCCAGTGAGTGGCAGTTCTGTGGGTGAAAATGCCTTGCTGGTGCCAGAGGTCAGAGGACAATGGCCAGACTGCTTCAAGCTGATAGGAAGGCAACACTGACTCAAATAACCACTTGTTACAACCAAAGTATGCAGAAGAGCGTCTATGAACACACAACATGTTGAATCCGGACGCAGGTGGAGTACCACATAAAGTAGAACACACAGGGTGCCACTCCTGTCAGCTAAGAACAGGAAACTGAAGCTACAATTCACACAGGCTCACCAAAATTGGAAAATATAAGATTGGAAAAACCTTGCCTGGTCTGATGAGTCCGTGACATTTGGATGGTAGGGTCAGAATTTGGCATAAACATGAAAGAATGGATCCATCCTGCCTTGTATCAACTATTCAAGGTGTGGGGGATATTTTCTTGGCACACTTTGGGCCCCTTAGTACCAATTGAGCATTGTTTAAATCACCACAGCCTACCTGAGTATTGTTGCTGACCACAGTGTGCCCATCATCTTATTGGCTGCTTCCAGCAAGATAACAAACCATGTCACAAAGCTCAAATCATCTCAAACTGGTTTCTTGAGCGTGACAGTGAGCTCACTGTACTCAAATGGCCTCCACAGTCAGCAGATCTCAATCCAATAGAGCACCTTTGGGATGTGGTGGAACGGGAGATTCCCATCATGGATGTGCAGCCGAAAAATCTGCAGCAGCTGCGTGATGCTATCATGTCAACCTGGACCAAAATCTCAAAGGAATGTTTCCAGCACCATGTTGAATCTATGCCATGAAGAATTAAGGCAGGTCTGAAGGCAAAAAGGGGTCCAACCTGGTACTAGCAAGGTCTAACTAATAAAGTGGCTGGTGAGTGAATATCTATAATAACCTAACACTAGCTGATATGTAACTCTAATAATCAATCTTATCTGTCCCGACTTATCCTTTGCCTCTCCCAATTGGCTCTAGGGTAGTAGCAGAGTACACTCTGTACAGATCACATCTCAGATACGGTTCTTTTACATTTGGACAGACTACCATAAATTTGTGTTACTTTCACAACTATGAGTGTTTTAGAGTCCACGATTAACCTGCATGTCTTTTGTCTGTGAGAGGAAACCCACAGTCATTGGAAGAACATGCAGACTTCACACACACACACAATTTAAAATCAAACTTTTTGTGACAGGCTCAGCACCACGTTTCTTTCAAATGTTCACCTCAAGTTAACCAACCAGACCAACAGGCCCTGCTGCTGTACTGTGTTAACTTAATGCAATCTTTTGTGAGGAAGCATCCTGCTTTATTATTGTTCTATCATGTTCCTACATGATTAGGCATAGGTCTGAGAATTACGTAAGGAGAAATAAAATTTTACAGCAACACACCCGAGTTAGAGAAACATACAGTACATAGTACTCAAAGTGTATTTACCTGTTCACCTTCAACTTGCGAAGGATTTCTGAAGCCAGGTTTTTCTTTGGGGTCAGCACAGGTGTCACAGGGGTGGAGGAGGCAGCAGGTGTCTCAGCTGGTGTCTGAGGGCCAGAGCTGAGACTGTGTGACTGAGGGGCCCGGGGCCTCCTCCATTGGTCACAGTACACTCGAACCTACAAAAATAACAGCATGATTCCCTTGTTTCTTTATTTTCTGGGATTGCCAACAAAACATGTCCAATCTTATCCCATCACAGCATTAGCCCTAAATAAGATATGGCACGGGGAAACTTGTACTCACAGATCATATCTTACCTGAGGTCTGGCATTTATGTAGACTTTCCCCTGCCTTATCTGGGCTTTGTTGAATTTTAGAAGAGCAAAGATAACATTGGAAAAGTTGGGATCTTTTATTCCTTCTCTGTGAACACAAGAAAAAGAGGGTGCTGGACACAGGCCAAACTGGGTGCATGGGATACTCGGTGTTTAAGCAGCCTACCTGCCCCTAAATTCAGAGTTGTAGATCTCTTTAAGTTCCTTTTTGCTGATGTTGGATGTCCTGTCTCCCAGAAATTCTATGAAGTCCAGTCCGGATTCAAGCGAGTCTATAAGCGACGGCATGTCGGTGTGTTTTACAGGCCGCTGTCAGTAACTGCCGACTGACTGAAAGTCAGGAAGTTCATGTGCTGGAAAATAACCTGTTTCCTGAAGTATTAATGTGGCTGGTGGAAATGTGCTCCAACAGCGACGAAATTTCCACCTGCTTTATATTTTCGCGCAATCTATGCACATGTTCACGGTGTTTGGAAGTTCGGCATCGATTTCTTATTAATTTAATTGTTTAAAATATTAATTAAATTACATAGAAATCTACTATTGTGCGCATGTAGCGCAAACCCCGAGCTTATGAACGCTCTCCAACGGTCCCAGTCAGGGAGCATCTGTGACTGCGCCACACAAGGGAGAGCGAAATCACTTCCGCGCAGAACAAAATCCTTCATGTACCTGATCGAAAACGAACAGTTTTAGGGCGAAGTGTTCGGTCTCTAAATGCTTGAATAAAGTTCTGAAATTAAAACTTTTGTTTCCGGTCTTTTATGATGAGTGGCCTCCAAAAGCTACCACAGACCTGTTATTTGTTAGCACTCCCTGGACTGGATTACATAACCACCAGCAGAGCAGGTACAGGAGTCCTGCATGCAGTGCACTCCTGTAAAAAGATCTTTTAGTATTTATCTATAGCTTTTCGGATAACTAATAGTAAAAACTCACTAATGATAAAACTAAAGACTAGAAGTGTTTTTTTCACAAAATCTTTTCCGTTAGCTAAGACCGAGTTTATCACGTTGTTAAATTTGTCCACAGTTAAGTGATATTTAATTTGCAATGATATATTTATAAATCTATACTTTGTATCTTGGCTTGATAAATTACTTAAATGATTAACTTAAATTAAAAATTAGGGCTGCAACCAGCCAATATTTCATTATTTTTGTATCTACAGTCACCACTGCATCTTTGATCCATGTAGTTGCATAATAATATACATGTACTTACTCTATTATTTCTCCTTCTTTTTGTATTTAAAAATTTTGGTTTGATGTTTATTCTTTTATCTTCTGCAGATTCTCTCACTTAACTGGCACTGTTTGGTAATTACAATGGGAAAATATTTTTAAAAAATTCCCAGCACACACAGCACAGAATAAGCTGTTTAACTGCTACATATGTGTGTTTCCCACCATTTACCCAAAAGGCCAAAATATATTTAGTTTATGTAACAAGGAAAAGCAGCAAGTCACTCTGTACCATCAAACATTTGGTAGGTTTGCTTAGACATGAGTAACATAAAGGATCATAAAGGTTTCGGCACTGTGGTCTGTTCTGATCCTAATTTATGTCACAATTATAGGCAAACAATCTTGACTAAACTAGGAAAACAAACAGATTCTTATTCTATTCTCATTAACCCAACTTTATAATCAATATCAGTGCAGAAATCCAGGTAAATCTAATAGGTGCACTAACGTCTTCTTGCCATTGTTTTTTGGACTCATTAATTAAACCACTTATTTCAGCTTTTTTTTAATAGGGATATAATCTTCATAAACTGCTCACAATAGATGCTGTCTGTATATCAAAGTTCATCATGCATATAAAAAAACTACAGACTAATGGCCTTCATTAGATCTTTAGTGTTCAAATTAGTCTGCATAGCACCTCTGTAATTATATATTTTGATAAGGTCACAGAAAAACTTGATCTGTTTAGCCAGGTGGTCTGTAGCCAGCCTTTTAGAAATCCCTGCAGTACACCCACCTAAGAGAATGTTTGCCGAATTTTAATTAGAAATAATTAAATGATACATAATGGCAAAAAGTAAATAATTTCAGTTCATTCAGCAGAATCTGCAATGCTAAGAATGATCACAAGTGCTTAAAAAAAAAAAAAAATCATACTTTGTGCAATGTTTTTATTTAATGAATAATAAATGTACTTACAGTTTGTATAAAAAAATATAGCACGAGCTAAAGGCAAACAGCTGGCAAGAGGACACCAATACTTTATCATGCCAGGGGAAAGTAACATCGCTGAAGTCACCTCTCAGTACCTGAGAGAAATAGAAGAGCTAAACTTTGGCAGGAAAATCACCTGGTCTAGGAATGGAACAAGAAAAGACAGATGTACTTTGGCGTTCCTGCTGGCTACAACCAAAGGAATGCTATATTCTCCAGTCAGTAACATTTCATATTGCATATAATATTCTCCCCTCTGTTAAAAAAACAAACAAATAAAAAAGAACTATAGAGGTAAGGAAGCTCTTAAAGAACTTTAGTTATATAGAAAGTGTAAGTTAGTTGCTACATGAAAATCAAGGGGATTTTAGGAGGTCATGTGTCCATTTGAAACACTGAGGGATCAGAGACTGTGTGTACATCATGTATGTGAGAATTTAAATGGCAGGGACTAGCCAAACTTTCACAGTGTCACTAAAGGCATTATTTGTAAAAAAAAAAAAATAAAAAAAATTATATATATAAATATATATATATATATATATATATATATATATATATATATATATATATATATATAAATATATATATATATATATATATATATATACACACGTTTACAAATGAGCAACAGTTAGACCACTCAATGTCATTTTAAAATAAAGGCATCCCCTCTTAGTGCTAAACAGAAACTGTAATTCTCTGGAAGGACATACAGTACATTAGGTTGCATCACACATCTTTGTGCAGCCACCAGCTTCTTAGTCTCAATCAGTTTGTCGTAACCCCAGTGGACCCTGTCCTCTAAGCGTTCTGCATCTCCTTGCCGATCTTGTAGCTCAGGATCTTGTTCCAGTCAATTTTGGTGTGGGTCACTGGGAGCTGTCTACGCAAGGCTTTGAATGTGGTGCCTGACATGGTCTGATAGTTCTCACTGATGGCCACCTGAGGAAAAAAATAAAAGTACATTGACTCCCATGTTAAAATGCATGGTAAAATTTGCATGCATGTTTACAGTCTGGTACAAAACAGTTTAGTCTCTACAGATAATTTCTACCATTCATAACAACTGTATGGTGGGGGAATCTTTATAACTTATTCAAGGAATTTGGATACTGTTAAGGCTTAAAGTCAGGGGTTTGGCTGCTTTTGATTGACAGGTGTCCCAACACCGATAGCTGTAGATAGCTGACTGCCGTCTGCTTGGCCTCACCTCTGCTAATTGTAGTTTGTTTGTGCTGTTGGCGCTTTTTGAAACTTTTTTTTTTTTTTTTTTAAATGGAAAACATAGTAGTGGCCTAAATGGTAGTGTTGTGGCTTCAAAATGCGAAGTCCAAAAACCAGTGGGTGATGTCACTGTGTCTACACCTTTTAAACATAGATATACATGGATATACCTGGATATACCTATCCTTTCCAGTTAAATAACAGTAATTTTTAGATGGAAAACACACGTGAGCTTTTATTTAATATCATATATGATAATGATATGATTTTGGAATTGCAAATTTGCTTATAAAATATATATATTTAATTAACAATTCTGCCTTTCAGGATATGTTTTGTCAGTCATTTATAACACTACTGTACACGTCTAAAAATCTTGCAGAGGTCATTTATCGGTTAAGAATGCTCACTAAAATAATGCCATTAATAGCTTTATTTATCAACTAGCTTTGCATAAAGTGCAGTAAACGGGGAAAAAATAAAAATAAAACAATGCGTTACAATAACTCTTCCCCTTTTAAATAGCACCAGTTGTTCTACGTACACTTGCACCCAGTTTGTTGAGGAACTTAGCAGGTATTTTATAAAACTTGCCACAGCTCTTCTGTTCTTTTTTTTCTTGCATTGAGGCAATTCTCACATACCTGGTAATCATTTTCTGCATCCTCAATAATTTTTACCAATTCCTTTGCAGTCTGGCTCTCGTTCTGCCAAAATAAACATACATGAGTTAAACAGATCAACTAAAAAAATCTAAGCAGATGATCTTAAATCAAATTCAACATGCTCTAATCCATTTGATTATTTTCAACTTTCTAAACTTTAATTTTAAAAAATACCAACACAGACCACAGACACAGACCAATACTTACAGACACAGTCAGTGAATGCTGTACATCTTTATGGCTGACCAGCTGCACATTTCCATCCTCATAATAATGTACCTGTGGTAAGCAGAAGCAATAAAGACTAGCACAATGCAGCAATGAAACAAAACTAATTTCACAGCTATGCTTAAACTCTACCTAATAACAACTTAACTTACCTGTATTTTCAAGACTCCAACGACCTGTGCTGTTGGCTGTGAGACACTGAACTTCCACTCAGACCGCCAGCGACCATTCCTGGGAAAGGAAAATGTCAGAAGTGTACGCTTGAAAGATGACCCCAAATGCATCATTACCTATATGCTACATCGACATAATTGTTTCAGATAATATGATTAGGAAGTTTAAAAGAGATCATTATCCTCTCTCAACTTACCAGAAGTTTTTAGGCTCAAATTGATGGCCCTCGATACAGGCAATAATGGTCTGCTGGCCATCAATTTTTTTCCCATATACCTGAAGCAAATAACCAGAATGAGTGGGTGATTTATTGTGCTAAAGCTGGTCATGACAGCCATAGTGCAGTCAGAGGGAGTGATCTTACAGTGGAGACACCACTGGGGTAGTGTTCCTTAACATATGCTCTAATAGCAGAGTCACAGGCATCTCTCCATGAGCTGAGGGCTGCCTCGCCCTCATGGGGCTGAGGATCGCTGGCCTCCTTCTTCAGGTGGTCAAACTTGAAGGAGACCTTGTTGTGAGGGTCAAAGAAGCGGCCATTACCCAGGTCTCCATGCTCTGTTATCAGAATCTGCAGGGAGCACAGACAGAGAAACCTGCTGTTACCGTGGGAGTTCATTCAAGCATCCTAGTATAAATTAAATTTTAGTAGGTTCAATAAGAATAGCAAATTATCTGAATGCTTAAAAATACTTGCCGGATCTTCATATCCATCAATTCTGGCACAGGTGAATTGATCCATGTTGTACTGGGCAAAAGCACTATATCAAAAGACAGTATGACCATAAGTTCCATTCACATCTATATCATTATTGTTTTGCTAGTTTAAAGGGACCATTTATGCTCATTTTCAGCTCCATATTTTTATCCTTGGATCTAAAGTAGCGCTGCATGATTCACAATTCAAAATAATCCTTAAATAATCTGATAAATACAGTGGGGGAAATAATTATTTGATCCCCTGCTGAATATGTAAGGTTGCTCACTTACAAAGAAATAAATTCTCTAATTTTTATGGTAGTTTAATTTTAATGGAGAGAGACAGAATATCAACCAAAAATCCAGAAAAAAACACATTACACAAAAGTTATAAACTAATTTGCATGTCATTGAGTGAAATAAGTATTTGATCCCCTACAACCCAGCCAGAATTCTGGCTCCCACACACTGGCTGTGTGCCCATGTTGCACACAGATTACAACCAATCAATCAATTACAGATACTCCTTATCTCAACTCGTTATGTGTATAAAGCACACCTGTCCACAGAATCAATTTCTTCCATTTCAACCTCTCCACCACCATGGGCAAGACCAAAGAGCTGTCATAGAACATCAGGGACAAGATTGTAGACCTGCACAAGGCTGGAATGAGCATCAGCAAGAAGCTTGGTGAGAAGGTGACAGTTGCTGGTACGATTATTTGGAAATGGAAGAAATGACCATCAATCGCCCTCAGTCTGGAGCTCCATGCAAGATCTTGCCTCATGGGGTGAGGATGATCATGAGAAAGGTGGGGGATCAGCCCAAAACTACACAGGAGGAGCTTTCTAATGGTCTC
>VUQI01060440.1:0-16602 GCA_015106735.1 Paratilapia polleni | reverse complement strand
ATGACTTTGTTTCTCATCTGTTCTCGAGTTTCTTTAGATCGTGGCATGATGTGTTGCATTTTGAGATCTTTTAGCCTACTTCACTTTGTCAGACAGGTTCTGTTTAAGTGATTTCTTGATTCCACAAGGCTGGCAGTAATCGGGCCTGGGTGTGGCTGGTAAAATTGAACTCTTTTTTTTTTTTTTATTAACCTGTCCTGTCTGACAGCTTTGGCAAGCAGACTGATGAACTGAATGCCTTGTTGTGCCAAACACATTTACTTTGCCAAGAGAACTCTATAAACTCTCTATAGGTTCCTCTTGGTCCATTTCTTTTTGTTTTATTGTTTATAAAACAATATAAACAATATAAACAATATCCTCCCAGCAGGAGGAAGAGGGAGACCCAGATGAAGCCACCCCGGTCAAAGGGTAGGAGCCCTGTAGGGCCAGCGGCAACAGGCGGCCGACCCCGCCCAAGGCCAGCCACCCCACCGCAAGCCGAGGACAGGGCCCCAGGATCTTTTTTCCCTTAATAAATGAAATCATCATTTAAAAACTGCATTTTGTATTTACTCAGGTTATCTTTGTCTAATATTTAAATTTGTTTGATCATCTGAAACATGTAAGTGTGACAAATATGCATAAAAAAGAAAAGAAAAGAAATCAGGCAAATACTATTTCACAGCACTGTATTTTAGCCCAGCAGCAGTCACTAAGATTTGGAGTATCTTACAAAAACTCCCTCATTTGACAGAACTAAAGATGTAGCAGAGGCACAGAGCATTACTAATGATTAGTCAGTTCAGTGGCTCACAAATTATGGCTTGCATAAATGCCAGCATAAGGAGTTTAATTGTTTGTTTAATAATAACACAAAAGGTTTTGTGTTATCTGAAAACTGACATAAGGTGAGCAGGTGTAACAGAACTGAAGCAAGAAAGGTGAATGGTGTGCACATCCATCCTTAGGTGAACACAGGGGCAAGCCAAAGCCAGCACACAAAGAAAAAGCCTAGCTAGTCTGTACATTGAGTATTGCAAAAATCTATATTATATGTTTGAGTTTATTTATGTATAATGATAAAACTTTTCCGTTTGAACGGTCAACAGTGAACCTGAATGTCTACATATTGCTTAGGATAATTATGATTATTATACATGGTAATGACTGTTATTTTGCATCATGTGATCTCCTTCATGTCGGCAGAGATGAAACTGATTTGGTTTTCATACACCTGCTTTACCTACTGTAATAAGTCAAGATGTCAACTCTGAAAAAGTCTTTTATATTCAGGCGCATGAAAGAGCAGGATGATAGTGCCAACCAGGTACTGGGCTTTGGAAACTACTGCATATTATACTAGTATTTTGTATGTAGTAGACAGGCTGCATCTGAGAGAATAACACATTCAGTCATGTGAACAAGTAAGTACATTCCATAAAAACTGTTAGCTTTTAGATATATATGGACAAGCTAACCGATGATCATCTTTCAGGACAGAACCTACAGATAAAAATTTGCATATACAGAAAATTTCAACAACATATCAATGTAGTGTGGTTTGACGATTCTTCCATGCAAACCTCCTGTTTGCGGGTTTCTTGCATGTGCTCCTAGTTTCAAACCCCACCATTTCAGTGGCCTTTGACTTTGCCATTCTATAACCCTTTATTTCTTGTTTTTGAGCCAAATCAAGAAAAGGCCACTTCCAGCTCTACTTCAACTTTGGAACAGATAGCCGAGTAGATTTGAGCAGACTGACCTTTATTAATGAGCACTGTTTCTGGAGATCTGATGTTTTCTTCTTTACATAAGGTAGAAAAGCCAACAATTCAAATGAGACATATGTACTTTTTCACATATCAGCACAGAAAAATGTAGAGAGGGGTGACACATTATACAGTCTGCAATCTGGAGGTTGTAGAAGCCATGTATTGCTGTAAAAAGTAAAAGTGAGTTCAGGCCACGAAGCTCACTAGAACTTTAGAGATTGCTCAGAATTTTGTCAGTTTGTCAAAAGTGACTCCTTTAATGGGTTTACTAACTATGTGACATCCCTTTCTTCTGAAATGATGTAAACAGAATATCATGCAGCACTGTGGTCACAGCAAACAGAACAACAGAAGTTCAGTGTCACAGGAAGACAGTATATTCAGCATGAGCACTGGAAAGTGTTAGGACCATGGAAGAAATCAATCAAATTATGGATAATGAAAGTCCGAAATAACCATGAGAACTAATGATGACAACATTAGAGTCGAGAATCTGACATCACACATGTCAGACTGTGAGCATAAATGACTGGGAAAGAAAGTATAGTCTATTTCAGAGCCTTTTTACATTTTGACTTCTCAAAGAAGGAAACGCAAGTAATTAATTAGTTAATAATGGTAAGAGCAGGTGTACTTTATTTAGATTTATTTAGAATTTAGCCAGTTCCAAGGGCTCTGTTAATATGAATACACAATCCCTGTAAAAGCTTAGTGGGACACCTGATTGAACGGAACTATTGTTAACCATATATTTACACCTGTTCCTTTGCTGCTTTGACAAGTCAGTTTTAACTTGATATTTAGCATGACAAGTCAGAATAACAAGCCTAGTACTCAAAGTACTGTCTTTGTGCATAGGCTACAAATTAAGCATATTCTTTTTTTTCTTATTTGTATGTACAACATTTATTTCTTTACCTTGAAGGTAGGTGTCACATTATGTCACATTAGAAAACACTTTTTTGTTAAATTGCTTTATGGTTTGCCACCACTTTATCAGTGATGTGAAGCTTGATGTTCACTGATTTTGTCCAACTGAGGACAGAGTCATGGTCTCTTGCTCCTAAAATGTATTGACATTGGTTAAAAATGGGCATAACTGTGCACATTTTTTTGCCACTCACTAACATTCTGACAGTCCCCTCAGTTAGCTCCCAACCAAGCCTAAAAAAAATATTAGCAAGGAGTCCTAGTGTGACTTAAGGGAACCACCAAATTCCACATATGGAGGTTGGAGGGATGATGAACATGTGTTACAGGATTTTCATCGAGGAGAGTGTGGTTCATGCTGTGCGTGGGACTGTTTTCTTTCTTTTTTTCACCCCCACTTACTTCGTATTGTTTTTTGTCTTTTGTTTTTTGATTTTCGAATACTTGGTTAGGTTAAGGTATGAAAACTGCTTAGGTTTAGGAAAATATTATAGTTTGGATTACATCTTGATCATCTACCTCTGCATTCTTAGATGCTCCGTACCCTGCCATAATCTGGGAAAATAATCCATACCATTCAGATTTAAAAATGAAGGTATTTGTCAGACTGAGAAGGACTCTCAGAAACTTACTATCTAGTTGCCTTTCTGACATACATTATCCAGTGTAAGCATGATGGAAAAGCTGATATAGCTGATATTATACATATTTTTTATTTCCTACAGACAGAAACTAGGCATCTCTGGAACTGTGAGTCCAGATATAATGGAGTAGAATAGAGTTTGTTAGATTATTTCACTTATGGAATTTATTTTTGGATTCCCAAACATCTATTAAATGAAATGTAAATGTGAAATGACAAACACAAAGTAAAGTGAAGCTACTTGCATGAGAGTCAGAGAGGAAAATAGTGCATGCCAACCCTTTAGGGTTGAGCTGAAAAAAAAAGAAAGAAAGAAATTTGTGAATGGAAAACTAACAAACAAACAAACAAAACAAAAAAAAACAAAAAGAAAAAACAGAAGCAGCCAGAAAAATGTGATGGCAAACTAGAGCGGATATTTTAACACTTAAGATACAAACCTCCAACATTAAATTGCTATGTCTGATATAAATTGTTTCACCCTCAAGTTTCTTAGCTCTCTTCTGTGGAAAATGAGGAAAAGGGAAAAAGTAGTTGAAAATAATGCATAACAGATTTAAACATTTTCATATTTGATTTGCAATAGTGTCCCATGAGCAGAACTGAGCATGGCAATGACATGAATAATAGAAAAAAATGAGCTATGGGATTGCAAACAATAATGCAGGCTGCAGCTCCAACTGTGTCCAGCTCAGCGGGGGTAAAAATGAGGAATTCAGCAACACACACATCAGTCATGTGTATAATATACCAGGCTCATTAAGACCCAATTCCAATCCATCCTCTACACTCAGTGTGGAGTCACACTTGTGACTGCTGAAGGGCCTCTTAATTATGGGATAGGGTAGAAAAATACAGCAGCAAGATTATGAACAAACTCAACTTTCTACAAGTAAAATAGGAACTTGTACTCAGCATCTGCAGTGATTTATACTGCTATGAATGTATTAGGATCCTATCAATCATCTTTTGGAAAATGCACCAATGTTTCTTGTGATTTTTTCTTTCCCTTTTTTCTTGTTTCTTATTAGAATTTATATAAAAAAAATAAAAATACTTAATTATTTATGAAGCACTTTTCAAAGAAAGGACAACACTTCCAAAGCTATTTCATTTTGATTATTACTGACACAGTCATTGGACACAAAACATGTGTTGCACCTTCTAGAGCATACTTAGTGCAGACTTTGTGTTGGAGGGCTTTATAATCTGCTTCCATTTGATTTGGAACAG
Organism: Paratilapia polleni; assembly: GCA_015106735.1. NCBI lineage: Eukaryota > Metazoa > Chordata > Actinopteri > Cichliformes > Cichlidae > Paratilapia > Paratilapia polleni. Next base: position 12,042 of record VUQI01060440.1, on the reverse strand, counting down.
CACTTGATGTGGAGGACTCTCCGTGCGGAAATGTGTAGAGCAGGGGTGTAGGGACTGCAATGGAATTGGGTAACAAAGTTGATGCCATGAGTGGAAGTCACATTCTGTGCATGCAAAGACTGCTGCAGTGGCAGTGCAGTGTACAGGAAGGGCAGCATGACAGTGTATCTTCCTGTCTGTTGTTAAGAGAAGAGGGGATGATGCACAGTGGGAAACATGGCCCTGTCCCAGCTTTTCAGACATGTTGCTGCCATCAAATTCAAAATGACCTTTTTTTCTTAAAATGGCACATTTTCTCAGGTTAAACATTCTGTTTTCTATGTTCTATTATGAATATAATATGGGTTTATGAGATTTCCAAATCACTGCATTCTATTTTTATTTACATTTTATACAGCGTCCCAACTTTTTTGGAATTGGGGTTATAGTATCTCGAAATACCGCAGTGGCTCAGACTGGTTATAGCAGCCCATTAAAAAGACTCAGGCTTACTTACACATCCAGCAGTTACAGATAAAATAAAAAAAGAAATACTACTACTAACACTACTACTGTAATAATAATGATAATAATAATAATAATAATAACAACAACAACAATAACAATAATAAAAGTGCTGCTGGAAAAGGAGAAACCCAGGTCTTATAGAAGAGAGCCACTTTGTCCAACAGTTGCAGGGAATGACAGAGATAAAATAAAGACTTACAAAATGGAGTGATTTATCATTCAAGTTCAGAAAATGAAATCTGTGTACAGCTGAGAGAAAATGTACAAGCATTCACAGAAAAACAAACAGCAGAAATAATAAAACAATTAAGACAATAACTCACTGAGTCTCTGTGATGGAAAAAAGCAATGTTGGACATTAGAAAAGCAAAATAAAAATATGCTGATGTGTAACTGATGCAGGGACTGCAGGTCAGCAAGAACACTTGATCTGAAGCATGCTAACCTTCCTCACTCGCACCATCTCCATCTTTTTGTCCTGAAGAGGGTGCTGCTCCCCCATCAGAAGAAAGACATGTTAATCTTATTTCTAACTTCTAAGTCTGCAAAACAACACTTGCAATCCAAAAAATACCAACTTGTGTGTGTGTGTGTGTGTATATAGAGCCACCTCTCATCTCATTTCAAAATGGGAAATAGGTGTGCAGCGATTTATTGAAATGTGAAAACATACATGAAAATACAGCATATAAGGCAAAACAGACTTTGTAGTATTCTAACAAGCTTGAAATTCAATATTTGGTATGACCACCCTTATTCCTCAACATAGCCACAACTCTCTTGGGCAAGATTTCTTGTAATTTCTTTAAGTAGTCTTCAGGAATAGTTCTCCAGGCTTCTTGAAGGACATTCAAAGCTCTTCTTTGGATGTTGGCTGCCTTTTGTTCCGTTCTCTGTCATGATGATCCCACACTGCTTCAGTAATGTTGAGGTCCGGGCTCTGGAGAGGCCAGTCCATGACTGATAGTGTTCCATTGTGTGGTTTTCTATCCAGGTATGATTTTATTACATTGGCAGTGTGTTTGGGATCATTGTCATGCTGAAAAATGAAGCTGTTGCCAATCAGAAACTTTCCAGATGGTATTGCATGGTAGATCAAAATCTGATGGTACTTTTCTGTGTTCATAATTCCATCAATTTTGACAAGATCTCTAATACCTTTAGTTGAAATGCAGCCCCAAACCATGACAGAGCCTCCACCGTGTTTTACAGATGGCTGTAGACACTCACTGTTGTACCTCTCTCATGACTTCCTCCAAGAATCCAAGAATTTGGATTCTTCTCTCCATAAGACCTGTTGCCACTGTTTTTCAGTTCAGTTCTTGTGTAATTTGGTAAACCTTAATCTTTTCTCCCTGTTTCCCTTCCTTAAGGATAGCTTCTCTCCAGATATCTTTCTTGTACTACTCTACTTAATGACATGACTTGTGCTCTCTTTTCATGCCTAATCTTCTAGTAACATGCTACCTATGTTATAAGCATAGCCAAAGTGTAAGAACCAAATGATCGAAAACCAGATGCTCATGTGGTATTTGAAGAACTAATCCTGAAGCTCTTGGTATGTGGTTGACTTTTGCTAAATACTTATAAAGGGTTTATCTGTCTGAAAGTTTAACTTCTTTTAGTACAGTTAGTTACTATTTCAAAAATATATATATATTCTTGCAGTGTCTTTGTGGTATGTAAAGAAAGATGAGGGTTTAATATTATACACCTGAAAACGATTTTTTTTTCCATTTAGGTTCCAGGAAGGGAATTAACAGAAAGAGGTTACTCAGTAACCTTAACTGACACTACACCTTACCTCTGCTTGATTTGAGAACCTGCAGCTACTGAAATACTCCAAGCATAATTTTGGTCTATTCCCCTGGGTTCATCTTTCATTAGCCACAGGTCAGCTGTATGATTCATGTGTGTATATGTGTGTTAATATGCCACAGTAAGTTCCCTTTGACAATATTTGCATGAGTGAATGAGTTCACACAAACACACACACACACACACACACACACACACACCAAGAATAATTACAACTCCCTACACTCCTATGCCTGAAGCATAATTGACAGCCTTCAGCCATAATCAATGTGTCTGTAGCATTCATGAAACTGTAATTAACCTTTTTCCCCATAGTAATATTACAAACAGCATAAACAAGACCAAGAAGCATATCTTCCAGGGCCAAATATTTCTCAGCATCAGTTCTAACACACTCAGCAGGCTTGCATCTGAGGAATTGTTTTCCACTACCAGTGGTGCTGTTGAGCAGAGTGTTTTTTGCATCTTGTTCTACCAGCATGCACATGAAGATGGGAGTGATAACTATTTTAGCTGTCTCTGTAAAAGGCAGTAACAGCAGGGGCCAAACACATAAAACTCTGTGAATCATGACTAAAAGTGTACAAAGGGATAAATGTTCCTTTCTGTCTGATTTTTAAAGTCATATGTATGTGTGGCAGTCCTTTATACATCTTAACTACTTCAATCTTATTTGAAATTGCAGGAGCCTGATTTCCCCTCACATCTTAGGCCATGAATGAATGCTGACACTCCCTTGATAAATCATTTGTGTATAAAATCACTCTTTATGTCACTAGTTATTAGGCACAGGATTGAAAATAGTAGCAAAGATGAAGTGCATTTGTATCGAAAGTGAAACTATGGGAGAAGTGGAGAAGAGAAACAGTTTTTTATTTGGTGTCTCAATTTGAGCACCACAAACAGAACAAAAACTAATGAGATATAGGCAAAGGAGCCTGGCGGAGGTAAAAGGGGAATGATCCAACTACAAAACTATCATCCAGGTCCTCCAACAACTCCAGAGGAGTTGCGTATGCACAAGCACTACGCACGGATGCAACTATTCCTAGCACCCATAATTAAGCCCCTGGAAATGTGCATTTCTACCTCTTATAAATACAAGCATTGTTTTTTGCATCCTACCCCTTGATGTGAGAATACACCACAGTGTAGCAATGCAAATAGAGTAGAAGAATGGCAGGACAAAGTTAACTGTGTATGACTGATTAGTTCAACTATCTGCACCATTAAAACTTATCTCACTTCATCTTGTAAAGATTACAATAATGTGTAAATCAGTGACAAGAAAACTGTATCGTTCCAGACAAAAGCAATCAATTATGTAAACAGGAAGTCACTAAACCTTTTCAAGATGTACCATCAGCCAACAATAACAGTTTTAGAAGGCCAAATACAACGTTACACTTGACTGCCAAGCCTTTGTAAATTTAGGTATGAGTTTGTGTTACTATGTGTTACTATGTACATACATGAAGAAATATGTGTGTCAAGAATTAATATCAAGTGTTCATAATATACCATTCAGGTTTGCATTTAAATAACACAGCATTCCAGCCTCAGGTGTTTAATGCTGTAAACAAGTGTAGTTTGATATATTATGTTAATTTTGGGATTTTTATATGTGTTGTAAATGAGGTCACTACCTCAATGTTCATCCAAGTTGAAAAATAAAAGTTGAAAGAAAAATAATTCATAATTTGATAGGGAGTATATTAGCAATTCAAATGTTAGCTCTATACTATACTGCATATACTGAGATCATTAATTCTGTCAATATTACATTGATCTTGCAAAGTGCACATGGCTTTGATTTTTGCATTTTGAATTACGGTGCATTGCCAGCCTCTGGAGCGTTTAGGGTCATATGAGGAGAAAAAACATTTCAACTGACTGAGCAGTGTTTAGTGACGAGTGCAGATCCTCACAGCAGAGTTTTCCTGCAGGGCTGGCTCGCCCATGTACAAGCTAAACTCCTCATTGTGGCTCACGCTGTTCTGGTTTCTCAGGGCTTGACTTGCACAAACAGTAACAGTAAGTGCTAACAGGGAGGCCTAAATGCAGCAGGAACTCACTGAAGCAACATTATCCTGCTGTATTAACCTAGCTTTCCTGTGACACAGTTTCAGCTTTGAGGCAGCCACTTTGAGCCAGATCTAAGCATTTCCCTGCAGGCCACATACCATCTCTGCTGCTCATCAGCCCCTGGTCTTTGTTATCACCCATTCATCTCTCCTCTCTCTTATTGTTCACCCACCAAACTTTTGTTTTGCCACTCTGTCTAACTGCTTTCTCATAAACCCTACACACACATCTCTTTTTATCTGTCAGATTTTCTTTCTCTTATCTTTTTTGCATGCTGAGAGTTGATCACTCACAATCCTGCTTTGATCTGACTGGAGGAGCTGCTTTGCAAATAAACAATCAACACCCTCCCCTCCTCTCCTTAATCCTACTCTTTTCTTTCTCACAATAATATAACAAAAGGCATAACATCAACAGAGAATACTCCACTGAGACATTGATGCCAAAATGCTGTTTTCAAATAAATAACACAACATCGTATTCTGTGTCATTTGTTTCTCTCTTATAGTCTTAACTATGTACAGTCTGAATTATACATATTTAAGTATGTCATCTATCTATCTATCTATCTATCTATCTATCTATTTATCGATCTTCAATTAGTGACAGAAGTATAACCTTAGAAAGAGAGCTCAAAAAGGTAACTGGTCACCAGGAGCCAGCACTGGGTCATGGTTACATAAAGCCTTTGATGAAACCATGAAGGCACCAGAGAACACACACACTCCAAAGTTGATTTTCTTTTAAATCAGCTTCTCTATTCACAGATATAGTGACAGCTACTCTGCAGCCTCACATCCCCACCACCACCAGGCCCACTCCCACCCACACACACTAAGATCAGTATGAAGCTAATTTTTCCACTAGGTGACTATGTGGTCATTACATCTGTTAGTCATGTCAGCAAAACCTTGAGTATTTTTATTTAAAACAACCACACTCACTTTTCTCCATGGTGAGATTAAATTACAGGTCACAGTGCTCAGTTTTCTCTCATTCTTTCCTTTGTTCATAACAGCTATGTGAGTGCTACTTTCTTGCTCTACTTCCTGCTCTACTTCTTGTCCCCTATAACTAACCTTGCTATGGCATACTTCTAGTTCTTTAGCTAGTCCATCATTGATGGCAAATGTTCATGCTGCTCAAAAAGCTCTGTTTACACATTAAAATGGTCTTAAATAACATTTCAAATGCTAAAATAAAAAAAGGCAAGAAAAGTTGCAACACCAGCAAACCACCACTGTGATCTTGACTGAACAGTTGTTGCATGGATTATTGCAAAAACTCGTGGAGACATTTGTGGTTCTGAGACCACGAGTGCTAACAAGCTTGGTGAACTGGATTTTTCCTCTTGAATCCCCATGATGATGTAATTTCTGGTTTTGAGTGAAATATCTAATCAACTATTGTATCCACACATAGAACAGTGAGACCGTAGTACACTGGAAAAGAATGCACTTAGATAGCAATTTTAAAAAATTCTGCAATGCAGCATCTTCCCGCAGGGTTGTGCGTAGGTGGGCATGTTTTATTATGCTTTAGAATGTAACACACGAAACAATCAGGAAATGATATTTCATTCGCTTTTATTCACTGCTTTGTTCATGCTAACACCCCTTCCTCTCTGACCACTGCTGCTATTGCTCTCTGTCGCACTCACTCGCTACAACTTCAAAGCTTTGCTGTGCCCTTAAGAAGCCTAACAGAGCTACTAGCATAGGAGATGACTCTTGGTCTTACTTAAGGACATACAATCATGTGAAAAAGAATGTTTTCATAGGACTGCATAGAATCCTGTGAAAACTAAGTATACCATTAAGGCTTCCATAGGAATTAAGAAGGTAAGTAGCAGCCAGGTGCTGCAAATGCAAATGCACTTGATTAACTGATCATCAGCAAGTGTGAGCACCTCTATAAAAGCAGAAGTTTTGGCAGTTTGCTGTCTGCAGCATTCAGGTGTGTGTTAACACAATGCCACAATCTTGTTAGCACTGTGTAATGCTCAGAGAAATTGCAAAAAACCCAAGAGCTAAATCTCAGACTCTACAGACCTCAGTCAGCATGTTAAAACTTAAAGTTCATGACAGTACAATTAGAAAAAGACTGAGCAAGTATGACTTGTTTGGAAGGGTTGCCAGGAGAAAGCCTCTTCTTTCTTAAAAAAATACATGGCAGCATGGCTTAGATTTGCAAAGTTGCATGTGAAAAAAACACTATAGTTATAGAACAATGTCCTTTGGACAGATGAGACCAAAGTGGAGATGTTTGACCATAATGCACAGCGCCTGTTTGGGGAAACTAAACACAGCATATCAGCACAAACACCTCATACCAACTATCAAGCACGGTGGTGGATGGGTGATGATTAGCTATTGTTTTGCAGCCACAGGGACCTGGGCACCTTGCAGTTGTTGAGTCAATCATGAACTCATCTGTATACCTAAGTATTCTAGAGTCAAATGTGAGGCCATCTGTCCAACATCTAAAGCTTGGCTGAAACTTGGTCATGTAACAGCACAATGATCACAGCAGTAATCTACAACAGAATGACGGAAAAAGAAAAGAATCAAGGTGTTGCAATGATCCCATCGAAGTTCAGACCTCAACCCAACTGAACTACTGTGGTGGGATATTAAGAGAGCTGTACATAAATTAATGCCTGCAAACCTCATTGAACTTAAGCAACACTGTAAAGAAGAGTGGGCCAAAATTCCTCCACAACGACATGCGAGACTGATAAAACGATTACTTCAAGTTATTGCTGCTAAAGGTGGTTCTACAAACTATTGAATCATAGGGTGTACTTAGTTTAGGACTCTGTGAAGTCCTGTGAAAACATTCTCTTTCACATGACTGTATACCACCATGGGATGTACAATATTTTGTCCAACTTAACCAGTGTAGCTGAATAATCACCCACTGGAAATATTCACCCAGTATTACATATTGTATGGTGTGGATGTAAGTATGGATGGGCCACACAGGCTATATATTTGAATTTCACATTTGCTCACAGGTCAGTAAAATATCAAGTTTAATTTCTGATCAGCGAGAACATTGTATTGTCTAGAGAACTATAAATCACTATGATGATTGCTCTGACAATACACCTAAACACAACTTCAGTGTATCAACCATCACTGTGCTTAGCAGTGTCTCTTGTTTGATTGCCCCTGGGACTCCTGGGACTCTTTGCTATGGTAACAACCCATCTAATGACCACCATTGTGGCAACAGCTGCAGTCGTAGCAACAGTTGGCTATTGCAGTTTTTTCACACTGAGACAAAAGGATGAGAGGGTGAGTAGGAAGAGAGGGCAGGAGGCTTTCTGTCATCAGCAGTCAGATGGGGCATGTATTAGCATCTGGTGAAGCTCCCCTCAATTCATCCATTCATCCTATTTTCTTAATCCGTTCTCTCCGTTATCTGTATGTTGCCTCATTTTCAAAAGATAAGTAACGGCTTAATGTTCTCCTCAAACAAATGGATTTTCAGTTTATAAATAAACAAATTTACCATTGTCACAATGAGAAATCTCTCATTTCTTGCAGTTTCTATCCAAAAAGAAAACAGAAACAATATGTGTTCAGCAACTCCCCCATCTATCAACCTATTGTCATTCATCCACCCAGTGATTCTTCCATTTTTCGCGTTAGCACTCTTATTCATTTGTTCAAATTGCACACTATAATTTTTGCATCATATCCTTTCACCCCTCTCAAGGCTTCTACCACCTCATCCCTCACACTGTAATTTACCTTTCTTTAGCTCTAACCTTCTCCCTGCTTTTCTGTCTCTCCATCAGCACCTCCCCTTGGGCTGTGAGTGGCCCGTGTGAGCGAGAGTGCTGAGAGAGCCTGAAATATTGATGTCCCTAGGCGATGGCAACCTCCAGCAAACTCTGCAGGGGGTACAGGCTGTGGCCACAGTCAGGTCGAGTCAAAGTGGGTTAACTTTAGCAAGAGAAATGTCATGGCAGATGGAGGCAAGGTACAGCAAAACATATGAGGAGAAACAATGGAGTACATGTGTATGTGAGAAAAACCATGTTATCCCAACTGCCAGCTGGCATCTTCACATGCATCTGGTAATTTGCTTCCAGGTAATCTGGAGCTTTATCCAAGAAAGTGTGTGTGTAGGGAAAGAGTGAACTCATAAGTGGCTTTTTTTTTTTCTTATGCATCGTTCAATAAGCACGGTTCTGAAGTCTGGGGTTTGCTAACGAAGCTGTTTGTTTATATACCCTTCCCCCTTCCTGCTCTTCTTTTCTGTTGTTTTCCACCATCTTCTTCCATCTCCCTTGACATCTTTCTTCCCCACTAAGAAACCCATTATTTTCCTCCCTCCTTATTTTCCACTTGTCACAGTCTTAAAATTTTTAATATTTTTCTAAATTTCCTAAAGATGCCATCTGCCTTCTTCTCTTATTGACTTTTTTTCTCAAGTGAAGGTGACCTTGCCAAAGGGACCCATAAGAATTGCCATGGAGACAGCATCCAGCTGGGTGATGCTTATGGAGAGAGAGGGGGGATGGGAGGGGTAACAGGAAAAGGCAGTATGAGAAAGCAATGTTGCGAAGGCTGCTTCACTACAGACATGTTTTCACTGACTTCAGATTCATGGTCCCATCACTCAGGTTTAGATTACTATAATCCTGCCACTCCCTCTGTGTGTCTCTCTCTGTATTTGTTACTTCATTAATTCTAAGGTTAAGTATACCATCTTGTCCTAGTAAAAAAATGTTTAAATAAAATCAGTTGTGAGGTAATGTGTTCATTGTTGTAAACACTATTTTGCTTCAGAGGATATATAGGTCTAATTTCCACAATGAAATTAACCATTCTTGGTTAAACTCTTGAATATGCTCACATAAGTATAGGCTTCTTAAGGGCACAACTCTGCTCTCCCTATACTGAAGATAGACCTTTTTCAAACACTGACAGCAATATAGTTAATAATTAGCAAACAATGACACACTGTGTTCAGCAATAGCCTACTCAGCTGAATATGCTTAAAACAGTAACATGGTAAAGTATAGGAATTGCAATCACTGAATTGACCATAATTAATAAAAGTACTAGATTTGACCAAAAACAATACCAACAACAAGCAAATACATTCTCTTTTGTGACCATGTGGTTAACACACTCCTTCCCTTTTAAACCTTGTTTCAGTGGTAGAAAAGCACAGGGAAATTCTGTTGCAGACTCGATCAAACATTGATAAGGTGAGAAAAACTGAAAGTGCAAATGCAGCTATGTGCTTATATACAGCTACAGCTTATCTACAATTTCTATATAGATACAAAAATGGGCTGATGAGCAATTAGTTTCTTGTCTATATCTGCACAGATCCCTATTGTGATTTCATAATCCAGTTGTGGCATGTACAAATTCAAAAGATAAGGGTAGAAAAGGGTAAAAAAGGAAATTCATATTGCCTTTCCATTGGGACACAGCTGTTCTCTATTTCACATACATAAAGAGGAAAAGTGGCTGAACTCAGTAGCATAAAGTCATTTGAATTCCAAAAAAGGAAAACATGTTTTTTTCACTGAGAAATTTTCTGCCCACTGGTTGTTTTGTATGTGAGATTCAATCAGGTCTGCAATGCGTCACTCACACAGATGTAGGCAGAGACATTCACAGCTGCCTGTCAATATTAGGGCCATCCTTTTTTCTGGGCATTGATTCTAAATGTAAATGCAAATGTGAAACATTTCAGCAGGAATACTTAAGTAGTAAACTGCAACATTTTTATACTGTATTCCAAAGAAACACAGGAAGTGTTTGATCTGTGTCAGAGCTCTTAGTGCAGTGAGCCTGTGTTCAACATATGCGTCTGCTTTGTGCAATGCAGAGCATACATTTGTATGTTATGTGAACCACTGCAGTGTATATGTTACTATGACAGGACCACCTATTCAACACCAGTCAAATAAGTCAAAAAAAGAAAAAAAGAGAACAGATGTTAAAACAAAAAAGCCACTGGCCAAATTCATTTTTAATAAACTATTTGAGTAAGAAACACTTCTGGCTGCTTCTTTCATTGACTCCCTCAGGTGCAGCAAGCTGCTGAGTTTCACTTCAGACTGCAGCAGAAATCAGAGTGTTTAACTTTGAGTCAGACTACATCAGTTTAATCTTAACTCAAATAAACCCAAAACTGTACTACACATCATTTCCATATCCACCAGCTGGTTAAGTAAGTCAGAAAACAGTCCCCTTTTTATAATGTACCATTTGTACAGTATATTATTATTATAATTGTTATTATATGGGCTTATAAATCTATAGGATTTATTTTGCAACCAAAGTGGGACAGAACAAGCTCTAAACACAAAACCAACTCATTACCATTTTATAAAAGTCATAAGGCAAACAAACAATGTGCAGCATTAGCATTCATTGAGCTTGGGTCCACCTGATGAATATAAATCTAATATTCACTCAATTTGCAACTCTGGTTTGGTCTCCCTCAATCCTTGAGGGAAGAATCTAGATTTTTAGCAGATAAATGCTTCAGTATATAAACTAACTAGTTCAACCTAGTCATGTGGTACTGAGCAGGCAGAGTATAGTATCTAAGCTTGCTGGTGTAGCTTGCTTGTTTGCTAACAATGCTCATGAGAGTGGTGAGAAAGAACTAAAATATAAAAGGTGATAAAAAAAAACAAAAAAACAACCAAACAAAAACAAAATCTCTGACAAGCTTAGTAGAACTGCACAGCTGTGTGCCAAGTCTTACTGGGTTTGTCTCCACAAGCTACACATACAGTCCGGGCATTTCAGTCAGGTTGAGGTCTGGACTTTGACTGGGCGATTGCAACACCTTGATTCTTTTCTTTGTCAGCCATTCTGTTGTACAGTGCCTTGCCAAAGTATTCATACCCCTTGAACTTTTCCACATTTTGTCACATTACAACCACAAATTGAAATGTATTTTAGTGGGATTTTATGTGATAGACCAACACAAAGTAGTGCGTAATTGTGAAGTTGAAGGAAAATGATAAGGAAAAGTGTGGCATGCATATGTAGTCAGCCCCCTTTACTCTGATACCCCTAAATAAAATCCAGTGCAACAAATTGCCTTCAGAAGTCTCCTAATTAGTAAACAGAGTCCACCTGTGTGTACTTTAATCTCAGTATACAGTGGTGTGAAAAAGTGTTTGCCCCCTTCCTGATTTCTTATTTTTTTGCATGTTTGTCACACTTAAATGCTTCAGATCATCAAACAAATTTTAATATTAGTCAAAGATAACCTGAGTAAAAACAAAATGCAGTTTTTAAATGATGATTTCCTTTATTAAGGGAAAAAAGATATCCAAACCTACCTGGCCCTCTGTGAAAAAGTAATTGCCCCTAAACCGAATAACTGATTGTGCCACCCTTGGCAGGAAGAACTGCAATCAAGCATTTGTGATAACTGTAATGAGTCTTTAACATCACTGTGGAGGAATTTTGGCCCATACTTCTTTGCAGAATTGTTCTAATTCAGCCACACTGGAGGGTTTTTGAGCATGAACGGTCTGTTTGAGGTCATGCCAAAGCATCTCAGTCAGATTTATATCCAGACTTTGACTAGACCACTCCAAAACATTCATTTTTTTTCTTTGAGTCATTCAGAGGTGGA
>VUQI01060438.1:0-16298 GCA_015106735.1 Paratilapia polleni | reverse complement strand
CGACATATGGTCTCTTTGGCTGAACTGGAGAAAATTATTCATGCATTTGTGTCATTGCGCTTAGATTATTGTAATGCCTTGTTTACTGGCTTAGATAAATTACCTCTTTCACGCCTTCAGACAATACAAAATGCAATACAATATATTGGCTCCCAATAGATTTTAGAATTCGTTTTAAAATTCTTGTACTTACATACAGAGCACTAAACGGCCAGGCCCCAGACTATTTATCCCAACTTCTTACCAAACACACTGCTGCTCGTAGTCTTCGATCACAGGCTCAGAATCTGTTGGTTGTTCCATGTACAGGATTGAAGACCAGGGGGGACAGAGCTTTTCAGTCTGTGGCACCAAGACTTTGGAACAGTCTCCCACTACAATTACGTTTAGCTGACTCTGTGGACTCCTTTAAAAGACAGTTAAAAACCGTTTTATTTAACCAGGCTTTTTGTTGATATTTTTACTGATTTAATTTATTCTGAGTCTTGACTTGTTCTGTATTGTTTTTATGGCACTTGGTTTTTCTTGTTTATTTTACTGTATTTTGTGTACAGCGCTTTGTGACCACTTGTCTGTGATAGGCGCTTTATAAATAAATGTTACTTACTTACTTACATAACCTCCTTGACACCTTAGGACTGTGAATGGGGGCTGCATTCTCCTGGTGAGGAAAAGGTTTTTGATTACAACTTAGAATCTCTGTTAATAATGAAATTTAAAAAAACATATAGTCTTCCACTTAAGTGGTTAAAATGAGCAGGTTTTTGGTATTTTTTCTTTAAAGAATTAAAATTCTGCTTAAAAAAGAAACACTAAAAAAAAAACCAAAAAAAAAAAACATCCACCCTCTAATACTTTGCCAAACACTGCTTGATAAAACTTCTTCATCCCAGAGGTCTCATATAATCTCTGATTCTGGACCGAAAAAGTTTAAAAGTAACAGGATTTGGCTTTTGTGGCACTGCAGCTACAGTTCTGATGAATCAACACATGGAGGGAGAGGACAAAAACTGCAGCACTCCTGCTGATTTCATGTACTTAAGCTGGGAGTAGGCACCTAGTTTGTTACTCAGTGAAAGGTGTACTGGATGGGACTCTAGTTAAAGAGTCCATGAGAAACCAAACATCCATCGTACAGCAGCTGCAGGTATGAAACACATTTATTCAGCAGCAGTTTGCCAGAGCTTGAATGGCTGCACCATGTGTTGTTTTTGAAGTTAATCTTTTTCTGTTTCCTCTTCTGTATTGTTCCAGAGAAGTGTGACTTTGAGCCCTCGTTTTCCACCTGCTTGTTTCCTTCCTTGTTAAGAGTTTAAACATGTTTAATAAGAGGGAGAAAATATGCAAAAATGCACAATAAAGGCTTTCAGCACTAATAATGTACAAAAATACCTGTGTACAACGGACAAAAAAACAAAACAAAACACACACAGGAAAACACTGCCCACATAAACCAGATGGTAGAAACTTTATTTATAAAAACAAACCTCAATGAAAAGACAAATTTTAAAAAATGGAGAAAAAAAATTGTGAAAACAACTTCGAAACAGTTAAACTTGAACCAACAAATACTTTGTGATAATATGCCACAAAAAAACAACAACAATCAAAGTAAGTCCCAATTAATATCTTTAGTTGAATGAATGAATCCACATTTTTAATGAATGAATTTCAGTGGAAATGCTGGAAAACTTTGCTTGGAAGCGTGACATCTGGACTACAAGGAAAAAGGATGGATGGAATCACTAATGGAGGGTGAGGTAGTCTGCAGTGAAAGCTTAAAGGGGCCAGTAAGGGGGTTGGACCCATGCCCTTGGCATTATCAGCACCCTGCTCTAACCATCCTTCTGGTCTGAAGCCAGCTGTGGAGTTCAGCTGGTGAGCAACACGGATGGAGTAACTAACAAAGTCATGGAGAGAAATGCTCTGCAGCAACAGAAACCAAATAAAAACTAAACAAGTTACAATGGATCACTCTCCAGCAAGAAAGATTTATTTCATTTTATTGGCTGTATTTTCATTTTTCTTTAAATTCCCAACCTCTGTTAATGAAGTCATAGAGTTTCACATGATTAAGTCACTCAGCACTAAGTTTGACAGGGTGTCTGAGAGTCTGAGTCCCTTTGTGGCTGAATCAGTGGTTGTTGTGCAATCAAACTTCCCTGGTTTGTTCAAAAAAAACCAAAAAAACCCTTATGAGTGAGACTTATGTCAATGTGTCAAAGAACAAACTAAAAGTAACAGGATCTGGTAGCTTTTCTGGCACTAAAGTCAAAGCTTTGAAAGATGCCCACATGGAGGGACAGCACAAAAACTGCTGCACTGTTGTTGGTTTCATCTAAATTAAACAACATGAACTATGCAGAAACACATTCATTAAATCACTGAGAGCTTGAATGGTCAGTATGGGGACTGAACTATTGAAAGTATTATTAGGAACACACTCTAACCAGCTGAGCTATCTGGTCCACATCACCCAGTTTAAGCAACATTTATTTTCTACCATTATAGTAAATAAGTAACAGTGGATCCATTTTGGATGTTCAGTCAGGTGGGATTAATTTTTCATAACACAAGACAGGAGAGAAATGTGTGCTTATATGAAATGATTCCAGCTGGTTGGCTACCAATAAAATCCATCATCAAATGAATAAACTCGACTCTTGGAAGCTCCATTTTATACACTGAGGTAATCTATACACCAATCAGGCATAACATGACCACTGACAGGTCAGGTGAAGAACACTGATTATCTGTTCATCGTGGCACATGTTAGTGGGTGGGATATATCAAGCAGCAAGCAAACATTTTGTCCCCAAAGTTGATGTGTTAGAAGCAGGAAAAATGGGCAAGCGTAAGGATTTGAGCGAGTTTGACGAGGGCCAAATTGTGATGGCTAGACGACTGGGTCAGAGCATCTCCAAACCTGCAGCTCTTGTGGGGTGTTCCTGGTCTGCAGGGGTCAGTATCTATCAAAAGTGGTCCAAGGAAGGAACAGTGGTGAACCGGCGACCAAGGCTCAGTGATACACATGGGGAGCGAAGGCTGACCCGTGCGGTCCGATCCAACAGACGAGCTACTGTAGCTCAAACTGCAGAAGAAGTTAATGCTGGTTCTGATAGAAAGGTGTCAGAATACACAGTGCATACATGTCCAAGCACGCACAGTCACACCAAACAGCATAAATCCATCATTTCCATGTCTCTACAGATTTCCCCTTAATGCTCATGCTCTCTAAGCCTTTTATATTTGTGAGCCGTAATATTTGTGGGATTAGAAGTCAAGCAAAAGTATCCAAGTTATGGAACACCTTAATAAAATGCAAGCAGATGTTTGTCTCTTACAACAAACACATTTAAATGACTCCAACAGCCCAGCTTTAAAGTCACCTCAATTCCCCCACATCTTCCTCACCATTTATAATTCAAGGCAGAGAGGGGTCATTATATTGATCAATAAAAAATGAAATTTTTATGGCCCTAACAAAGAAGATGCATCATTCTCCTCTTCGCTGAACAACCTGCCAAGCTCAGAAGTGATAATAGGTGGTGACTTTAATGCTGCGCTGCACCTCATAATGGACAGATCTAGTACTCAACAGAAAATGCCAGTCCACTGACATTTTAAAACAGTACATGAAAGATTATGGCCTTGGTGATAGTTGGAGGTTACACCACCCAGATGATTGAGAATACTTTTTTTTTTTTCAAGCACATCATTCATCATCCTGAACTGATTTTTTTCCTAACCAGCAATTCCCTAAACTCCGATATATCAGAAACACAAATCCATTCAAGGACAGTAAGCTGCTAAAGGACAGTAAGCTGCTAAAGAACCACGACTTCAATATTTTTTTAAAGAGGGAGTGGATATCCTTCATGGAAACGAATGATTCCCCGAACACCTCTCCAACCTTACTCTGGGAAACTGGCAAAGCTGTTTTAAGGGGAAGGATTATCTCAAATTGTTCTTACAAAAAGATGAAAAACAGAATTAGAAAAGAATTTGGAGGCAAAAAAAATGTAACTTTATAAAATAAATCTACACAACCAACCCTTCTGAAAAGGTACTTTAAGAAAAAAACCCAGTTTCTTATACAGTGGCTGAGACAAGAAATCAGTCAAATCTACTTAAAACAAGGATCAGTGTTCAGTTTCGATAATTCACATCTTGAATACTTCCAATTAAAATTAACTAATTTAAGAAAAACTCCCATCAGGCTAACTTCCCCAAATTCAATACAGAAATGAATGAATATCACCAGTCCTAAGAAAATCCTTTCAAACATTTACATAACTCTCTGCAGCTCAGATACAGCACTACTTCTCTTCCTGTATCAAAATGGGAACAACACCTCTCCATTCATACCAGTACTGACTTCTGGGATGAAATAAGAATTTCAACAAAAGTATGAACTTGCAACTTACACAGCATAACATTACTCACAGAATACACAACACAGGTGAAAAATTACATAAAATGGGATTTAGAGAGTCTGATATGTGCACCACTGACAACTAATGTGCACAATCTGGCACTGAACTCCAGTCAGGCACTTTTGGCTCCAAGTTATTGATCACTTATCACACATACTGGACTGCTACATCCCTCACAGAGTTTGTATCCTAGTAGACCTATCGACATTACAGTTACAAACCTCTACTGCTAGTATCCTCTTCACAGCCCTATCACCAAGAAGGCCATCTTCTTAAAATGGAAATCAAAAAACAATTTAGATATCTCACAGTGGAAGAACTTTTTATTAGATCACGAATCAGTGGAAAAAAATGTCTGTTTCCCCCAAACAGAAAACAGCTGAGTTCAATAAAAACTGGTCGATAATCATAAAAAAAACTAACACATGCTGTTGCCTGACCACAACCCACAATGCTATGCCCAATTATGTCACCTCTACCATTACTACTTCGACTGACGCTAAATATTTCTAATGTAATTTCTGTCACTGCTATTCATCCCTAAAGCTATAGCTACTATTGATGTTACTGTGATTATTTAAATCAAACCACTGCTAATTCAATATTTATATATACGTGTACACATGTGCATGTGTGTGTGCATACCATAGACAGTAAAAAAAGATGGACGCCGCTTCCTGGTCGGAAGAAAATGAGGCCAATGCAGAAGTGCCTAAAAAAAAAAGTGCATTCTCTCTGAAGGCCACTAGATGGCGATAGCTGTGGTTACAAAAAGACTTCCGGTCCTATAGAAGTCGATGGGGGAAAGGCTTTCTTTTTTGACCTCTGGAAACACTTCGCTGCTGAGTTTATGGTCTTCATTGTCACTCATTTTTGGTCAGACGGAATAAAAACTTCTTCCATTTTGTAAATCTTGGTCATACCATGTTTCAAAAAGGAGGGTTAGCCCTGTTATTTTCCGCTCACTCATTGGCCAACGACTCGTCAATCACAAGCTGTTAGCCAATGAGCAAGCGGTTTCACAGTCAGACCCGTCCCTTCTCGCAGCGTCCGGTTTCTTGCAACACAGATGGCGACGGCAGAAATGGTTATCTCGAGGCTTCAAAATGAGACTTCAGAAACCAGCGGGTGACGTCACGGTAGCTACGTCCATCTTTTATACTGTCTGTGGTGCATACGTGTGTGTGTATATATAGATATATGTCTGCTTGTGTGTGTGCGTGTGTGTGTGTATGGATATGGGTACATATATGCATAGAATACAGCTGTAGATGGTTGGTTGGTTTCTATGTTTTGATATCCACTACCAAAAGTTACTTTATCACCCAATATTCTATTAATATATTATTAGCCCTTCATTTATCATTATAATATCTCATATGTCTTATTAAAGACACTGTTAACACTAATATACTATCAAGGCTACATAGTCATAGCCAAACAACTCGAACAGTTAGTAATGCAGAGGTATGAAAATTAGCAAACAACTATATAATTTTTACGCCTGTAATTACAATTTATTATTTGTATGCTATATGTATGTGTTAATAATGAATCAATATTGTGAATTATGATAATGCATACATTGTACTTACACACCTCCCCCCTCTATTTGTGTTTTTTTTTCTTTTTCTTCTTCCCCTCACCCTTCCCAATCCCCATTCCATCCCTTTCATTTTTAGGGGGGTTGACTCTGGGTTGGCTCCCTCCTATCAGACCAGGGGGTGACCCAGAGCTCTACAGAAACAGTGTAAACATCCAAATGATGCTTACCATAGCAAAAGTAAAACAGGAGGGAATTCCTGCTTTTTAACCATGAAATAACATCACTGTTAATCTGACTGACCCTGCCCTGCAGAGCTACCCTCTGGTTGTGGTTTCCTAATAGTAAAAACAGATTCTCTATTGCACACGTGCCGCTGACTTGGCGTGGACTACCAGCTATTCTTTATGTCTTTTCCCAATGTTTATTTTTCTCCCTCCTCGCTCTCTATTGCACTGAACAGAAAACAGCACGCTCACACTCACCACACACAATCACAGGTACACCTCTTCTAATCTCTGCACCAGTTTTGTCTTCACTTGTTTAGCCCATTTAAATGAGACCCTCTGGAGGAGGTGGTCTCGGTCCGGTTCCAAATGAAATCCAGAGTGGTTTGTTTATGGTGTGAACATGATTGGACCTCGATCCGACCCAACTTCCAGGTGTACGCTGCAGGTTTGAGCTAAACGCCTTCCTGTAGCCAGGCATGCTTTGCATCCTGGGTTGCGGCAGAATACTATAGATGTGCAGAGTACACAGACGGTCAGTACAGGCTGCGACTAGCCTTAAAATGGATGTAAATTCTCCATGTTATCCACTCAGCCAGAACACAGCACCTTCTTCCTGTATTTACTTTTGTTGCTCCTGCCCCAGACAGATGTGACCAATAAGCGGACTGAACATTCTCATGTGGTTTGTAGTGACGCATTTTGGTTTGCTTGGAGTTTTTCCCGTGTGAAAAGAAACAAAACCACGGGGAAAAGCTACAAGTTTACAAACTGATCAACTGATTTGGACCAGAGTAAACAAACTATAGGTGTTAAAACACCCTAAGTATACTGAATTTTTGTTTTGTCCTATTCGGTATTTAAAAAAACAAAAAAAAAAACAACTAGTTTCCAGTCAAACCATCAAAAAAATCAAACATACACTGTACATATTTTCACCAGTATTCAGTGGTCAGAAGGTGACTTTAAAGAGAAGACGTCAGGAGGACAGGGGAAACATGTGCAAGGTCAATCAATCAGACTGAAAGTAGACTGAAGCGTTTCAGTAACCATAATCTTCTCCGAGATGCTGCTTCACTCAGGCTTGGTACGAGATGCAGGTCTGTTGAGATGATTTCTCTTCAAATGTTAAAAGTCTCCACGTTGGATGCATTTTTTCAAAGTATCTGAACCTACTTCCTGTCACTCAGCCACTGTCGTCAACAGCAACAGGCAGCAGAGGGACAGCTGCTTCGCTCTCAGAGTCACCACCACCATTCTTCCTAGTTTGGTAGCTGGTTTCCTCCTTCTTCTTCTCCTTCTTCGCAGCATCTAAATCAGCCCTTGGGAGAGGCAGGAACTCCTGGCAGTACAGCAGCGGTAAGCACGGCACCAGATGCACCTCGCCACGGCCACCGCTTTCATTCAAGACGCAGGTGTAGAAGTCCTGCGGTGAGTGGCTGGTGGTGAAAGTCAGGTCTGGAGCGGGGACGTCGTTGGGAAGGCCAGGGTGTTCCACCATGCTGTAGTCCGTCCCAGGCAGCGATACGATCTTCAGCATTGGCCACGGGGAAGGAACATTCAGGGATGGTGCGAAGGCTTCAGTAGGCAAGGAGCAGTAAGGCGGCACACTCTGCACGTACGATGTCTGGTTTATGGCTGTGAGCTGATGGTGGGAAGCTGCTTCTGCGGACGGCGAGTTGCAGGGAACTATTAAGGTGTCCCTCTCGATTTCTGTAGCGTTGCAGCGGTCGCTGCTGTCCTTCTGTGTGGTAAGATAGATGTCATCAGCACTCACGTCGTCACAGACTTCCTCAGAATAGCTTGGAGGCCTGTAGCTGTGGAAGTTACTGAAGTGACGGTTGATTTCATCCAAGTTCACCTTCTGAGGATGGAAGTGGGGATGGGAGGAGGAAAAAAAACAAAAAATAAATAAAGGAAAGACACAAGGAAAGAGAAATTAAGATGGAGAGTAAGTGCGGAAACGGGAGGAAGAAAGGTGTTATGGGAAATAATATGAAGATAAGATGTGAAAATAAGAGGAGGATGGGCAAAGGAAAAATGTATTGAAAGAAGGAGAGAGCAAAAGAGAGATAAGGGAGGAGAAACGGAAAGAAATGAGTATCAAAATGGCTAAAACACAACCTTGAAAGCAGCGCCGTATGCATGCGTGTTACCTTCAGGAGCAGGGGGTCGATGGAGACAGTCTCTGATTTCGGAATGGGCGACAGGAAGTACTCTTTTATTCTGAAGGTCAACACATACAGAGATCAGAGGTTTGAAAATGGCAGTACACAAACAAAAACACACAACACATTCATCCTCCCACACTGACTGTGTGACCCTGAGAAGAGACGAAAGGTTACCATGGAAAATATTTTTTCTTCTGAATTACTTTATGTGTTAAATAAGAACCATTACTGTGTGTGATTAGTCCAGATATGACAAACTACAGACAACAACGAGCTCTGACATGACAGACACGGACACAGATGACAGGTCTGATGGCCCCCACTGGGTGGGTGCAGTCATAAGCTCCGCCCCCTCAGCATAAGCAGATGGCGCAAAACCATTCACATTCTTTTGATCAGTTTGTTAGTGATGGTATAGAAAGTACATGACAGCTGCTCTGAGTAAACATTTCTTTTCATTGATCATGGTTGTTTCAAAGCACAATATGAGCTCTTCTGTAGTAAACTGTGCTAACTGATGTTCTGAGGGTTCTAGCCAAGTTAATGCTAATGTTATAGCCAGCAAGCTACACTTTATTGCCAAAAGTATTCACTCACCCATCCAAATCACTGAATTCAGGTGTTCCAATCACTTCCATGGCCACAGGTGTATAAAATCAAGCACCTAGGCATGCAGACTGCTTCTACAAACATTTGTGAAAGAACGGGTCGCTCTCAGGAGCTCAGTGAATTCCAGCGTGGTACCGTGATAGGATGCCACCTGTGCAATAAGTCCTGTCGTGAAATTTCCTCACTACTAAATATTCCACAGTCAACTGTTAGTGGTATTATAACAAAGTGGAAGCGATTGGGAAGAACAGCACTGTCGACCTTGAAATCCTCTGTATACTAAAGTATTCTAGAGTCAAATGTGAGGCCGTCTGTCCAATAGCTAAAGCTTGGTCCAAACTGGGTCATGCCACAGGTCAATGATCCCAAACACAGCAGCAAATCTACAACAGAATGACTGAAAAGGAAAAGAATCAAAGTGTTGCAATGGTCGAGTCAAAGCCCAGACCTCAACCCGATTGAAATGCTGTAGCTGTCATATTATGCTGTGTGGAACATGGAGTGTTTTACTTTGCAGACCCAAAAACAGGATGCAGGAGACAGAAGTAAAACTTAAAGTGAGCATTTAATGCTGTAAAGTCCAAGGGTATAACAAAGTCCAGAATCCAAGAACATCCAAAGAACTAGGCCAAGAAATCTAAAAATCAGAAATGACTAGGAATACAAATACAGGAGGCACAGGGAATACTCAGCTACAGGGACAACACAACAAAGGAAGACTGAGAAAATATATACACAAGAGGTAATGAGGGAAGAGGAAACAGGTGGTGACCTAAACACAGCTGATGACAATTAACATAATGAGACAGGGGAAGTTAAACTCAATACAAAACACAGAGGGCAACAGCTACCAAAATAAAACAGGAAGTGAGACAACTAAACAGAGGAAAGAGATTAACTTGACGCAGGGGAAGACAAAGACGACAACAACTGTATGAGTAGAAAGCTTAGAAGTAACTAGAACCTACACATACACATAACTCAATCCAAAACTGCAAGACACAAATGACAAACTAAATATATACAAGGGCCACTGGAGAGGTAATGAAGGATATAAGCAGTACACCCAATATTACAAAAGAAAGAAGGAACAAAACTCAAACATAACTCATTCTCAAAACCAAAAAGGAATCATGAACTCAAAAGCCTGGGTCCGAGACCCAGGGAGCATGATAGTAGCAGGACCTTAAGAGAGCTGTGCATAAATGAATGCCCGCAAACCCGAATGAACTGAATCAATGTTTTAGAGAAGAGTGGGCCAAAATTCCCCAACAACCACAAGAGAGACTAATAGTTATTCAGAAAATGATTACTTCAAGTTATTGCTGCTAAAGGTGCTTCTGCAAGCTATTGAAAAATGGGTTGTACCTTGTTCACACATTGCTTCTGCACTTTGGCTAAGTTTTTCTTAAATAATGACACAGTGTAATATGTCATGTGTTGCTGTTCATCTGAGATTGTATTTATCTTATTTTAAGACCTGGTAAGAACTACATAATTTTTTAAAAATTACTTCCTGACACATTAAACCTTTGAAATGACAGAGGGTTTACTTTCTTTTTAGCATTCCTGTATAATACACACACAGTCTTTTTAATAAAGCTAACTGTATGGCTGCTGCTATGGCTGAGGCTTATCATTACACAGCTCAGTGTTTTTCTGTAGATCAGAGGGATTGAAAACGTAGATCCTGAAACTCTTCAGGGACTCCACATGTAACATCAAAGCTGGGAGCAGTTAAGGTACAAAGTCAAAGGAACTGTTTACATGAATGGTCTGCTCCCCCATAGAACTTGTATAGTAACTCTGTACTTGTGTAGAGAAAATTGGTTCTGCAACTAGGTTTGGTTTTACGTGTCTATATTCAGAGATATCTCTGAGACAACTCCTCTGCACCATATACTTTCAAGGTCTTACTAAAATCTAAGTCATTCCGATGCAAAGAAAAGTTTTATTGACAGCTTCAAAAATAAGAAGCAGAGCAGGACTTAAGCTGTGTACACATTGGAAGCAGCTCCTCGCACATCGCTTTGAAACTGACGGCTGGTTGCTGGTCGCATTCACTTTCTATTGTCTCTGGTCGCTGTGAATCGCTTCCAATGTGTATGCAGCTTTAGCATCTTACTTCTACAGTTGCAATATGACAATGATGTTCTCCACTTTTACTGAGACCTAGTTTGTCTTTAGAAGTTGAGGCAAAAAAAGACACAAATTCAAAAATAAGAGAAATATCAGCACATAGAGAGAGAGTGAGAGGGCTGTTTGTGTTTTTCTCACCGCTTGCTCCGTAGAATAATACTAACAGTGATAACAAGCAGAGCCACAACACCGACTCCAGTCACCAGAATCAGCACCAGCAGTTTACCTGCACAGGTAAAAAACATTTAGACATTATAGAGACGCTGCTTTTTGTGCATCTTAGAAGCTGTCTTTCATTTTTTATTATTTTTACACCATATTGCATGTAAGAAAAATATACTTAATGTACTTAAAAAGAGCAGCTTAGCTGTAATTATGGGCTGGAAAGACTTGGTGTACATCTGTAGGATTATCTAATGTCCTGCCTTCCTTCCTCCTACACCACAGCCCTCAGTGACTTTGTGTTCAGATTTTTTTATTTACTGGATTTTGTATTTTAAGTTACTGATGTCTCATAATTATCTACAGTACAAAATGCAGTGTTTTTTTTTTTTATGCCTGCATTATAAAGCTTAGTTACAATAAAAATAAGTCCTTAACATCGTTGTACATATAGCCAAATTGGCTCAATATGGACCTAATGAGGGAAGAAAAAAAATGAATCAGAGAAACCCATAAATAATTAATAAAATCAGAAACACTGCTGTGTTCACTACAATTAAAAGTAAAATAACTATAACAAATAAAACCAGGTGAGTAATCAAAACAAAACGCATGTAAATCAGCACCATCCTGCCATCCACCTGTTGACGTACCTGCAGACGGCCTTGGGGGGATGCTCATTAACAGCGTGGCGCTCCAGTCACTCCACAGCTTGGAGTGCTGCGCGCGGCAGCGAACTCGGACCACGTAGTCATCAACGGGGAGTCCAAGCAACTCCACTTGAGGCTCACGCAGAGGATGCTTCACCTGCAAACAAACAACAAATTCTATGATATCCAGTCTATAATGAGCTACTTTATTCTTGGTGACTTGGTCTGCAGATTAAAAATGTTTGAAATAAGTTTGGCTAGAAGAGGAATGAATTCAGTGTCATGTGTATAACATAAAATAAATAAATCAAAGTGTGGTGAGTTGCAGCTGTCTGTCACGGTCCCAGGGTTTTGTGGTGTTTGAGTTTTGGATTTTTGTTTTATGTTATTTAGTTTTAGTTTCTGATTGGATTTCATTGCCGTTCTATTTGAAGGTTTATTTTATTTTTTGTATTCCTGTGTTTGTTGAGATTTTGGTATTGTGCTTGTGTGTGCTTGCTTTTCAGTTTCGCGATATCACTGTGTTTTGGTCTCTGTCTTTAATTTTTTATTATTCTTCTAGCCTCCCCGGTCTTTGTGTGTGACTCCTTCTGTCTTGCCTTTCACGTTTGTGCCTTCGTCCTGGATTATTTTGGTAACTACTTTTCTTTGTGTGTCTCTTGTGCTTTTACTTCCTGTCTTTGTCTTTTGTTCAGATTCCCTTATTGTTTCCACCTGTTAATGGTTACCTCCTGTGTCTCATTATTTAATCAAACCTGTGCATATATGCAGTCCTATCTTCCTCTTTTTCAGAGCATTTGTTGTTCACCCTGGTGATCCTACCTGCTTTTCTACTGTTTGTTTCCTTGCACCTCAGTTTAGTTTCAATTTCTCCTCTGTCTGATTTCCAGGTTTTCCAGTCTATTTTATGCAGCACTTTTGTTAGTCAGCAAATCTTTTTTTCATCCTGAGATTCTCTGTCCTGCATTTAGGTCCGCTCCTCATTCTCCCTGACATTTTGTTCATGAAGTTCATGATCCTCATCTTATGCATTTGTTTCACACAGTCTTGACAACACTGAGCACACTATTAGAGCTCTGTTCTAAAAGCACTACTGATTAAATTCTGTGAAAGATCCAAATTATCACTTTTATGTAGATGATACAATTTTATAAACAACATCTTCCTCACACCCACAAGTTGATTTCCAGGAATTACAATAAGATCCTGTTCATCTCAAACTAGAATTAGACTCAATGAAATTATTGTAATCTCACATTTGAATCGGTTTTCTCCACAACTTAAATTGTTTTTACAAAGCAAAACTAAGTAAGACTAAGGCAAATGTAACCAGATAAAATATAGGAACAGCTAAAATGTTATGTTGTATATTTCAAGGTTTTGTTTAACATATTTAAAACCTTAAGTACCTACAGAAAACACTTACAACCTAAATCAAAATCTTACTTAAAAAGTAACATCACCTCTGGCATTGCACCAAACTGAAAAATCAGGCTTGTTTAGAGGTCCAAGCTCTGGTCTCATTTGGTAAATTTACATTTATACCCTTTAACCATATCTACTTTTACCTTTTTGCATTCAGCTTATCAGGCTGAATAATTTATGCTCCAACCACGACAATACTGGATTTTCTTTAGTGCACTACATTCAGTATCAGGATAAACACTTGTATATGTGCTATAAATCTAAATGGAAAGTTAACAGCAAAATTTAATTCAAAAACCCTCTTTCCTCCACTAAAGGACATCCCCATAACAGGAAAACACCTTTGCCAATGATTATTTTTGTCTGTACCTTCCAGTTGTCAGGTTCGTTAACACGTCTGTACTGCAGCTCGTAGACCAGCGTGATCCAACCATACTGCACGTGGGCAGGCTCCGGGTAGGTCCAGGAGATCAGGGCATTGTGGCCCATTTCATCGCCGCCGGCATCTGTCAGGTTGTAGGTCAGGTTGACCGGAGTTTCAGTCTGAACTGTTCGACACAAAAAAAGACACCCAGAACATGCTGTGAAATACTAGCAGTGTGTCAGAAGAAGGATCTGGCGTCATTTTTGGCTTCTATTTCCTGTCGTGCAATTTCCATGCAAGCTGGTGGAGTTTTGTTTATTTACTGTTTATTTACACACAGCCACAGTGGTTGTGTCTGCAATTATTCAGGATATTCCCTTCTAACTGTTTAAGAAGTTCTATGTGCAGGAGTGCATCATCAGCAAAATAAATTAGTTAAAATGTTGTGAGATCAACATCCCTGAAATAAATCAGTAAACAGATTAATAAATACAAATATTTTGTCACACTTTATCTTGCTCTCTTTTTTCTTAGACTTAGGTAGTGACCGTTGGTACACTACTTATCACAAGGCATTTTGGGATACTTTGATAGCACAATACAGGGATAGAATATACAATATACAATATATTCACTACATATTCTAACAGCACTACAAAATATGTAACTCACTACGTAGTGAGTAGCATATTTTATCAGCTTTGTCCATCTTTTAATCCAAGGCACATATTCTATTGTTGCTAATGTTGAACACTGCATGCCTGTTTGGAAACAACAGTAACAAAGATGGAAAGAAATTCAGGCTTCACCATCTAATGTGTTGTTCTGTCTTGAAAATGTATTGGAGTGTTATCAATAAAACTTTAAGTTCAATCAATTCTGACTTTATTTTACTCCTCAGTTGGTCACATTAAGTTTGTGGGGTTTTCCTATCATTTCCTTCACATCTGTGTTTCATATTTCAGAAGCATAAATCAGAAGTGACTTGGAGTTTTTAGCTGAAATATAAAATATTTATAATATATATACAAAATAATCTGCAAATGATACCATGCTGGTGCAAATAGGCTGAAGGCTGAGTGTGAAAACTCATCTTTATATACAAGAAAAATATGCTGCTCACTAATCAAAATGAAGGTCTTTTTAATATAATATGTGTAAGAAAAGCTTTTTAACTGAGGTTAAAGAGGTACAGTTTTCATAATGAATGTATTATTGATACATTGCCTAATTTTCATATTAATTTGGTCAAATTAACCCAACAAAATGAAACTAAATCTACATTCTTTGACTTTGGGTGAACACTGAAACTGTGACCGTTAATTTTTCCTCCAGTGTGTATAATATCATCATGTCCCCTTATCATCCTCCATTTAGGTTTAGGGTTAATCCCATCCAGAGGAGGTACATGGGTAATTGTATACCCCATCACAATAATTATTACAGCTGCCATTTCCTCCTTGTTCTCTGCAAACTGGCAGAGAACAAATCTCATATTTTAAATGTGGGGAGTTTTTTTTTTCCCTGCCAGAAGTCTTGTCTTCTTGTTACCTTGAAACATGCTGGCCAATTTCGGTATTAGGGTTTCAGCAAAAAAACAGGCACTGCTATTCTTCTGAGGCTCAGGTGTTGGCCTACATTTATTTACATTTTCATAAATTATTACCTTTAATAAAACAGCCAAAAAAGATAAAAGTAGTAGTGTTTGTACTGTACATGGATGTACCAGCTAGTCTTCCAGCTAGTAATCAAAATGGTCCATATAAGCATTTCTGAGGTCTAAAGAAGTGCTATCTGATTGAAAGATAGACAAAGAGATTTAAGTTGTGTTTGGGTTTAAATAGGTTTTGCCAGGCCCAAAGGAAAATCCTTCCCTGCCATCCAATGTTGCTATAATGGTATTATGATTGTTATTGTTATTATAATGTGCACATTATTTATTTCACTGCTGCTTTGACTGCAGGTCTCCGAAGAACCACAGGTGGCTCGGCTGGTTGGCTGAGCATGCTTTTGTTCTGGGTTTATCAATACTCAGAAATTAATTTTCTTTTTTTTGGTCAAATTCTGAATCAAATTCCACTGAACAAAAGAGGTTTTTGCTGAATAGCAAACAAAACAAAACGAAATAAAAAGGGACAGAATTTTGTGTCATAGAGTAATAGAATTAGTTTTAAACCCAGCTGCGATCTGCATCCTTACCTATCTCTGCCACATCCAGGCAGTGCTGCTGGGAGGTGTAGTTTCTGTGATTGGTGATAGCGGTCACGCTCATACAGTAGACCGTCCATATAGAAGTGTGGCTGCTGTCGAAGTGGCAGCTGTTGGAGCCGCCAGTGACATAGTCTGGACATTCATGTTTGGGCTCCTTCCTGCAAAAATCAAAGAAAATATTATGTTTAGATAAGCAATAAGATAGGAAAGGATTTGTTATCTGCCTCCCTCCCCATGAAGCTGTTGTGTTCATAGATATCAGTAAAGTTGCACTGGACATCTAATCTTTTTCAGCAATACTTTGATTTTCATTTGTATTTGGCTTTTTCACACATTTTTTGTTTAATTTCTAAGCAGGTTT
>VUQI01060435.1:10635-23175 GCA_015106735.1 Paratilapia polleni | reverse complement strand
ATAATAAATAAACAAAACTGCAAAAGCAACAGAGGGATAATTCTGGTGCTCGTGGAGGTGAGGGAGAGAAGGAGACCGAGACTCCAACCCCCATGCGTCGCCTTCTCTGGCTTTGAGTGCAGGTGAGCCTTCTGCAGCCAGTCAGCACTAGGAATAAATCAGACAGGAGAGAGCAGGTTAATAAGGATGATGGACAACAGCAGGACTGATGGATGTGCCGGTGCACATAACACTGACCATGCTCCCTGTTCCCACAAATATGTTCCATTTTCTCTAAGCTGCTGTTTCCATTTCATGAAGATTTTTATTTTAAGGCAATAGTGTAGGATTGCCTACATTTTAAAGATTGCGTTTTTTCATTGTGTCATTGGGTTATTTCGTTAAGACATCCTGTTATTCCCTTTTGGGGATCTGTTGCATTATCTTTCAGTTATTTTGACCCTTTTATCCCATCTGTTGCCTTTTTTAAAGCCTTATATCCTTCCAGTTTTTTAATGCAAAGCACACAACCACAAAAAACAAAACAAAACAAAAACCTCCAGCTGTGTAAAGCTGCAGGCAAAAGCTACTTTCTATAACTCTTCCTGCTGATTTGTGTCTTTCTAGGTGGGAATTCTCTCGCCTTCTATACCACCACTATTCCACCCCGTGTGACCAGGCTGACACTGAGAGTGGTCATACGTCTGAGCGAGTTGGACACCATTGCAGAAAAAATCAGGGGACTTGAGCACCTCGACATTGATCAGAACCACCACTCTGGAAGTCTCTGTGAACTGCTGCCTACGCTATTTCCTCAGCTCAAGACTCTCAGGATACGGTGAGTCTGAGATTTTCTATTATTATACCAGCCACTGAGACATGCAAACCTCTATTTTTCCTCAAAAACAAACTGTTTTACTGTTAGACACTTGTACAACAGAGGTTGAGTGCACACTAGGAATGTCACCAGAAATTATACTTCCATCCATCCATCCATCCATTTTCTTCCACTTATCCTATTCAGGGTCGCGGGTGAAAAGATACTTACGATATCAAATTCTGAAAATGAGACAGTACTTGTGTTTTTATTACCGTAGGTGTCATGGGCAGTGTATGTACCGAAGCTTCAATTCTTTCATAATTGATGGGGGCAGCATACAAGTTCTAGTCTATCATATGCTGAAGAGGCGTGCCCACAAAAACAGGAAAAACTGCCACAGACAGCATAAAAGGTGAACGTAACTACTGTCATACACTTTTTTCTGAAATATATCAACGGTTTCACTTTTGATATCTTTGATTTTAAAAAACTGGATGTGAAGAGGAGGGGTGGGTCTGACTGTGAAATCATTATCTAATGAGCATACCTCAGTTAATCCTCCGTTTTAAAACATAGCATGACCAAGATTTACAAGATAGACAATTTTTTATTCATTATGACCCGAAATGAGTGACTGAGCCTAGAAACACAGCAGGAAAGTGTTTATAGAGTTCAAGACAGAAAGCTGTTTCCATAGACTTCTATAGGACAAGTCTCAGCTATCACCATCTGGTGGTCTTCAGGTGGAATAAAGGTTTAAGGCACTTCCACATTAGCTTTGTTTTTCTGACCCAGAAGCTACGTCCATCTTTTGTACCATCTATGAAAACTACACATAGAAGATGGCAACTAGTTGAACTGCTGCAAAGCTCTGCTCCGACTCATTAATAAGAAAGGCAGTAAGAGTCTGGAATGTAAGTACTTTGCATTTCAGGCCGATGACCAGGGGGTGAATAGGATAAGTGGAAGAAAATGGATGGATGGATGGATGGATGGATGGATGGACCAGGGGGTGATGATTCATTTGGAAAAGGCAATATGCAAACAAAGCTATCATGCTTTTCAGACCACAGGAGGAAATACTTCCAGTTTAGCAAAGCACCTAAAAGATCGGCATCCAAATCTGTTCAAAGAATTCAAGATTAATGAGTTTAAATTCATATTATCCTGAAATGTGTTAACATTTTGTTTGAGCTGGAATTTCATTTGCTGTGTCTAACATTATAAATGCTTAAGCTAACATAAACATATTAATGTTAGTAGGCTACTTGGCAGCCATCCTAATATTTCAATCTGTCCTGTCAACAAAATATAACATTCTCTGCTCTGTGCTGTTCTTGCTTTTATTTACTGAAATGCCATTTTTGTAAAATTACTAATCAACATTGTTACACATTAGCTTTCAACTACTGATTTCGTTCATGCATCACTGGCCCAAATCATAGACAGTATAAAGGATTAACTTAGATTCTTGGTCTGAAAAGTGACGCCAGCATGAAATGTTTATACCTACATTCTTTTAAATGGCCACCAGGTGGAAAAAAAACTTCCAGTTATATAGAAGTCTATAGGAAAACTGTCCTTGGCAGTCCATTTGGTAAATGATGGTCATTGGAGTCACAAAGGAGAATTAAATATCGTTAGCCAATGAGCATGCAGTTTCATGGTCGGATCCATTCATCGCTCTAACATCCAGTTAGAAAAAAACACCAAGAAGATGACGATGAAAATGCTCAGCTCCAGGCTTCATAATGGGACTTCACAAACCTGTGGGTGACGTCCAGGTTGGCTACGTCCATCTTTTATGGTGTCTTGGGCCCAAATACAAGAAACCAACAAAAACAGGGTAAAATCCTTTCCTGTCTGGGTTCATTTTCTGTAATTTCTTTGAACAGTGTTCTGTCTGATGATTCACAGTGAGTCATTTCCTTTATTCTTGCAAATCTGCATTTTGAAACATTTTGTTGTCTTCATTTCTTAAATGCAACCCAAACATTAATCTGCTGAAAGGAGAAATAATGTAGAGACTCTTTTCTGGGTTTCTGGTTGCCCCAGCACTACCAGAGCTGACTATCAGGAGTCCAAAAACAAATGTTTCCTATCTTGCCTCCTGTAGATTTTACCGTGAGGAACCAAAAAGAGACCTGCTGAGCCTCAATGAACTACGACACCTGGAGCGGCTGGAGCTGGTTGTAGAGTGCTCGTACATTCTCAGAGACCACGATGGTCACCCCTGGCCGAGTCCGTCTTTGCAGGGGCTGATCAGGGAGCTGCGGGAGCTGTCCCAGAACAGGTTCAGCATCATCACCACAATGCGGCAAAGGAACCTTTTTCGAGAATGCGGCTGTCTGTGGGAAGGGGAGGGGCGTGATTAGGCACGACTCCAAACATGAGCAGTGCCAAAGACGTGAATACTCTGGGATGTAAACATTTCAAAGTCAACAAACAAACAAATGCAATATTCGTAGCATTGGTGTTACTGAAGAGTCAAACTCCAACTTTATTCCAGTGCCTGAGGTGACCAATTCATATGGATTGTCTTATGTAGATCCAGCAGGTATTCAGTTTACTAAAATTTAAGATGAGGAACAGCAGCGGTAAATCCTGTTTCGAGAAGTTCATCAAGAAGTGTCCTTTTCTCTTAAATAGAAGTGCACCACTGTATCTGCTGGACATCAGTATTAGTTCGTACTGTCCTGTTGACTGTTGACAGCAAATAAAAGGACATTTACAGATATCAGGGGCCATTAAAGTGTTGTCACATTAATTTTGCTCTGGCTGAATATTTAGAAATGGTGTGAAGAGCTGAAAAGACTTTAAAACAGGTCAGTGATTGTTATCTCTTTGTTTCTCAGGCATAAAGGGGGAAATATAAAAACAAAAATAAGCTAACAAAAAGAAAACCAAAATCAGCATCAAAATTGGCTGGCGACCAAATTGTTGGGGGTTTTTTTTTGTTTTTGTTTTTGTTTTTAAATCTGCATCGGCCCAGGATTTCAAAAGCAGTTGTAGCACGAAGCTGCTGCTTTGTCTGTGGTTAAAATGATGAGATGCAATATTCTGATATTCAGAGTGCTTATTTTTAAATGTTTTCCTCCAAATGTGTCCCACGTCCTGATGAAACATTTTCAGGTTGTGTGAGCTACATTTTCTTTGTTCTTGTACTACTTATTTAGGCATTTAAGGTCATGTACATATTTTGTTAGCCATCTGTGCTAAATCACAGTTACCTTTTTAGCTTAGTGTTTTGCTTTTATTGATGAATAAATGTGACTTTGAACATGAATTTATTTTCGTTTATGGTTACTACTTGGTGAAACATACACACTTTTTAAAAAGTTTTAAACTGATTTTTTTTTAACTATATGAACAAAAAGTCCTATAAACTTAATATAAATGATTTTGTTCTTGGAAAAAAAAGATTTGAGTAAGTAGCTTAACTGAAAACACATTTGGTCTGTTTCTGTTAATTGGTCCCAAATTGCTTGCACACTTTCTAGGTTTCTTTTTTTTCTTTTTTTTTCTTCCTTTCTTTTTGGAAAAAGTTCTAGCAGAAACTTAGCTTGAAAATATTTGATTAGAAATGAAGTGCTCATTCTTTATACAACCAGTCAGCTTGATAACCTTCAAAAAGAAGATGTAAAAAGTGACTTGGATGCAAAAATCTGTTTTATTTCTTATATCTTGCTGAAATTGTTGTGCTCTCACTACAAGACAAAAAATAACCATCAAATGGGAAGTGAATATACACACATGCATTAATAGTGGGTGGCTGTGGCTCAGGAAATTCAATTCGGTTTTATTTATATAGCGCCAAATCACAACAACAGTCACCTCAAGGTGCTTTATGCAGGATTTTAGGGTAAAGACCCCACAATATTAGACCCCGAAAACCCCCTATGAGCAAGCACTTGACAACAGTGGGAAGGAAAATCTCCCTTTTAACAGGAAGAAACCTCCAGCAGAACCAGGCTCAGGGAGGGGCAGCCATCTGCTGCGACCCGTTGGAGGTGAGATAACACAAAAATATTATAACACTGAAGCACTACTCAAAAAATGCAGAATAACAATCTATTAGCAAAGATGTAACAGCAATGTGAAAGATGTTTGATCTCTGCCCAGAAAAGAAGGATGAATATGAGCCATTCATGTTGTTCAGCTCAGTTCAGCTGTGTGGTGGTCCATTATCCTAGTAGACCAGTAGGTAAATGTACCTTTGGTTTTTCTTTCTATAGGATCCTTAGTGTGAATTAGCATTGTTTAAGTGCTCAGATGGAATAAGCCAAAGATGTTGGCTAGCACCCTTTTCAAAATGAAAGAGCCTTCAAAAAGACTAAAATAACTACTCAGAGGTGATTGCTGAGGAGAGATCTTGCTCCTCTGAGTTGACATGCTAGCAAGGGAATATGTACAGCATGCTAACATGCTAACAGCAAACATGTAACTTCACATGTTATTAGCATTTTGCATTATACTCTGTTAGTTATTCAAATACTTAACAACTTACAATCATAATAGCACAGGCCTAATGGTACTAGCAAAAAAACTATGACATCTTTATGTTACTTTTGCACTATTTTAAACATAGCTTACACTTGTACATGACAATGAATAAAATGACAAATAATGAAATTAACTCTGAACTTAGCTTGATGCTTTTTTAGTATATTAAACACCATGTAAGTAACTTGTAGATAATGTGTGTTAATTTGTGTGCTAATATTGCTCAGTGCTCCCATGATGCACTGAGCACTTCCTCTTCCTCACTTCCTTTCACTCTCCATGTGTTTATACACCACTTGCATTTAATCATTACCTATTATTAACTCTGTCTCTCTCCCATAGTGTACCTTTTGTCCTGTCTCCCTCTGCTCTCTTCTGTTTCCCCTCACCCCCAACCCAGATGGCTGCCCCTCCCTGAGCCTGGTTCTGCTGGAGGTTTCTTCCTGTTAAAAGGGAGTTTTTCCTTCCCACTGTTGCCAAGTGCTTGCTCATAGTCTGACTGTTGGGGTTTTCTGTCTAATTTGTAGGGTCTTTACCCTAAAATATAAAGCGCCTTGAGGCGACTGTTGTTGTGATTTGGCACTATATAAATAAAATAGAATTGAATTGAATTGATATTAATAATTAATATTATTTTTACTGTTACATACTAGTGTTAATGTGACATGTTAAAATGCTTAAGAGTAAGATTTACATGCAAATGTTTATACAGTATGTACCCTATTTGATGTGAAGATATTCTTTTATCTGACATTTGTTACTTCAGTACTCTGGTCCTTAAGAAACATTATTTGAATCACTGGCAGTTTTATACTGAAGACCTGAAAAAAGTAACTGTACTTTCAATGAATGAAATGAGAATGATCTCAAACTTTGGTATGTTGAAATATGTTAGCGTTCTAATGTTTAGCAAATTAGCTTGCTATATTTGTAGTAAAGCCGGTACAGACAGGAATTCAGTCATATTTTTTAAAACATTTCTGTCCAAAATTCAAAAACAAAGTAGTCCAAAAGATGCTAAACCAATTTCATCCATGTTGCAATCAGAACTGCACAGTCACCACAGTCAGTATAAAAGATTAAATTAGCGACCCACTGATTAATCAAGTCCCATTTTGAAGCTTTGAAACAAGCGTTTTGGTTGTCGCAATTCTAGTGTTTTGACATAAGATGTAACAAGTGAAGGGAAGATCTGACTGTCAATCACAAGCATATTTTGGATTATCCTCCTTTCTGACAACTAGATTGACCAAAATTTACAAAATGAACTCGATTTTTTTATTCAGTTTGACATGAAATGAGTGACTGAGATTACAGAGTCAGGAGGAAATTGTTTATAGAGGTGAAGAAGTCAGAGAGCCATTTTCCCATACAGTTCTTCTATAAGACTAAAAGTCTTTTTGCAACCACAGGTATCGCGCCCTGGTGGCCTTTAAAAAGAATGCAGGCTTAAGGCACTTGCATTGTGGCTTCACTTTTCAGAACCAGAAGACGCTTTTATACTGTGTATGACTGCCACTATGGCTAAAACTAGTTCCTGTGTTGTCATTTGGTTGAGGTTATTTTGTCTCTCCTACCTGTTTACAACTTACTCTATAAAAACCCACACTTCTTTAATATTTAACATAAAATGCTCAGTACAGAGACACTGACCAGCTTTTCTGACCAATCAGTGTCACCAACTGGCACCCAAATTGTCATCTGTTCTGGCCATAAAATACTCGCATATTGAAAGCCAAATGCACTGTGCATGGCAGCAAAGACAACACACTCTTACCATTTAAAGGTGATATGTGATGAAAAATATCTCAGACTTCAGAGCCAAGTCAGTAAATTATTCTGGTGGAAAGCTGTCAGCGGGTGAAATATTCCGAATCCGGTCCATCCTGATCGTTTTCTTGGCAGACAACAGGGGTGTGTGTTGGGGATATCTGATAGTGGGTGTTCTCCTGAGTGTGTGCAGTGTGTGTGTGTGTGTGTGTGTGTGCCAGTGCAAGAGAGTAAAACAAACATGGGTCCGCCTGTGTGAGTGTGTGTGTGCTGACAGCAGAGGCTGTTAAGCGGGCAGATGGAAGTGTCTACCACACTGAGGTGACAGCACATGTCAGAGCAACAGAGGAAATGCCCCCATAAAGCATCGCTGTTGACAGCTATAGCTTGGGCTGCCTGACACCAGACATGAAACTCTGCGCCTGGCCAGGTCACGTCTGCTAACACACACACACACACACACACATCACAGATCAAACCACTCTAGCAGGGGGACAGTTCAACAGGTCTCCTCAGAACCTACACAAAAGCCTCCAGCCTGCACAGGGTGGTTAGTGTTAGCTTCAGCACATACATCATACTTGACAGCAGGCCAGCGTTAGAATCCTCATTCTCTCCACTGACAAGAAGAAGAGGGAGATTATGCTTGCTCTGCAAATGGAAAATAATTCCAATAATAAAACCAACTCTCCCCAGTAATCTGTTTCTGTGCATGCTCCACTTAAACACAGTTACAGTGAAACAGAATGCGTGGGGCTAATCCCTTTAAAATGAATCAGAAACTCAATGATAAATCTCAAGCTCATGTAAACAGAGGAGCCCAATGAGGGCTATTTGAAATCCTAATTTCTCAGGCTAATCACCTCTCAGAGCAAAGACAGACTGGGATTTCAGTGGTTATTACGGAAAGGTATGCCCAGAGATAGCAAACCCAAGGCTGGATATGCCCCCCCAGCCACCCACACACACACACACACACACACACACACACACACTTTTACCCACCACCACTCCAGCAATTACGCTCACTCAAGCATACAAGTTGAAGCCTGGTGCCAAATGAGGCCGTTTTGCAGCGAATTCACTTCCTTCTGCAAATCTCTGAGGCACTCTTGAGAAAGGACAGACTATTTACAAACAGTCTCTGATTGCATGTGTTAGTCTGTGAGGTAGAGGAGCAGCACACCTGTCAGACATGGGGCATCCACACACACACACACACAAAGAAATTCTCTACAATGTAAATGACAATCTAGCTGGAGTCAAAATAAAGTAGCTGCAGCGAACTTCCAAGAAACCCCATAAAGAGGCAACTTTATCCGCCCTGTCAGCCACTACATGAAAGTTTTGGACTCTTTCCGCACCTTATTTGCCTCACCCTTACATTGCCATTTGATGATTAACATCTGCATAAATAATTAATCCTCGGTACATAGAATATTTGTGAAGCAGGTAAATGAAGCCTCTTTTTCCAATTTGCCTAACATATTTGTATTGGGATTAAAGTGGCTGCGTTTAGCGGATGCTGAAACATACTGCCTCAGTGTGCTCACCCTGCAGCTGTGTGTCCTACAGTCAGGGCCTGCTCAGTCTAATGCGCTCTCACAGTCCCACCAGAGGATTTCCTTACACCAACTCCCGGCTGCCGCTCGCTTGATCAGGCCCAGGTCTCAGTGCGCTCATTCATCCCCTTGAGCGTGTGTGTGTGTGTGTGTGGGTCGGCGTGTGAGAGCTCACCTCCGCAGTAATGACAGCCCACTGAAAGGAGACCTGTGGTGAGCTCGAGCTAGCCAGATCTTTTCAAGATGCCTGCAATCAGGCAGTCAGGACCGTGTCATTGCTCGGCCCCTCGCACTCGCACACACGGTTCGAGCCCACCGATGAGCGAGCTTTCCTCAGACTGTGACTCGGTGAAAATATATGAGAGTGTGTGGCCTGGCTGACAGGGATTCAAAGTGAAAATGTCCTTATTCTACTCCTGGATGCTTTTTGGCCTCTTTGTAGAACTCCCACTTTGTGAACCGTGCTTTTCACATCCAGCTTAATTATAACTGAGAGCTGCTGGACATTGCTTTTTTTGAGTGTTCAAAGCTTCGAATGCTAACTGTTGTAAACATCAGAACCATTAAATGTGCTTTACATAATCTTAGTGCAACGGTGAGGCATATCTCTCTGAAGTTTATTTCCTGTAACACATCATTTAGGGCCAAGCGTTCCCAACAGGTCATTAAAATCCCTATTTAAGGACAAAACGGCAAATGTT
Source organism: Paratilapia polleni (assembly GCA_015106735.1). Lineage (NCBI taxonomy): Eukaryota > Metazoa > Chordata > Actinopteri > Cichliformes > Cichlidae > Paratilapia > Paratilapia polleni. Next base: position 13,840 of record VUQI01060435.1, on the reverse strand, counting down.
TGTGCCACAGGCTGGAAAAACAGCATTCAATCAAAGCACTTTAATTTTAATCATTCGTGTTTTCCTTGCAGTTTGGTGCCCACGCTTTGAAACCGAAGAAACAAAAAATAAACACGGCACTCCTTGTAAAGAAAACACGGACAAATTTACCCCGCTTTGTCTTTTTGTCTATGATTGTTCCATGTCCTGCCCACTCTAACCCACCCGCCAGCAGAGACGTAAAACTCAGCCACGCACACACGTACAGGTCTATTATTTGCAGGTTTTTCTGCATTTGCGAAAACAAGGTTAGACAAAAATGTTAAAAACAAGTCCTCCGACCTTAAGATACAGTTTGTGTCAACCTCTCGGATAAGTTTAGGGAAAGATTGTGGTCTGTGTTTGGGTTAAAGCACCTTTGTTATCATTGGTTACAAAAGTAAAAGCAGTAACTATTAAAATAAACTGACTGTTATTTTAAGGAGTGAAATAGGAAAGGGTAGTCACCCATGATACAGTTCAGGATTTGATTGACCCATCCACCCACCCTGACCTCTTTTCCTCCCGGCACAGACTCTGTGGCTCTATAACAGCAGCAGCTCTGGAGGGAGTCGCTAGAGGGAGTCAGTTGAACAAAAAATTTTTAAGGAATTTGCTGAAATGACTCATGCCGTCATTCCTCCCCTATGTTGTAATCATGGATGTATTAAAAGAGGTGGATGAAACTACACCACTCACCCTTGCCTCCATTATTTCTTGGTGGTCCCTCATTGTACTGCAGTCAAAAAAAGCCAAGGCCCAATAAGCATTTTAAACCGTGCTTAAATAAGATGTAAAACTGTTAAAAAGAAACCTCTGTTATCTCAATGTAAAAACTCTGGGCTGAGTGCTAACCTATGTGTGCATGTGGCATCTTTGAGTGGGATGCATGGCAATCAGCTGCTGCACCAATGACCTATGGGGGCTCTTTTTATGGGAAGCGGTCCATGGATGTTGGAAGTCTAAATGGAACATAGTCGTTAAGGCTAAAATTGGGTTAAATCTGGTTCAAAAATGAAAGTTTAGTAGATGTGTACATCACGCCTAGCAGTTGTTCCAAAACTGCATTTTTGTGCTTGTTTGTTTGTATGTTTGTTTTAAATTCATTTGAAAAATAAATTCTGGAGGTATGTGTTGTATGTTGAGCTTACCTTTACGAGCTTCTGGACAGCCTAAACGTATTGTTCACACATGCTCGGATGGCACGGTGATCCAGTGGTAAGTAGTGTTTCCTCATAGCAAGAAGAGTCTAGGTTCAAATCTGCTGTTTGACTGAGGAGTTTGCAGAAGTGCTGTGGAAGAGGAGTATACTTTCTCCTTTCAACCAGATTTAGACTCAGTAGCAGGTCTCTTCAATGACCTGATGGCTTTTCACTTTTCAAGCCATTCTCAGCGTTGTTTAGACATCTGGCAAAGTTGTCTTCACTGTGTTTTTAACCAGTTTTTGACATTAACCAGCCAATATTTCAAATTCAAATAACCACTGCCTGATCATCTTTATGGGCATCTAGCCTTGGTTGAAAAATAGTTCCAAACTCAAAGATGCAACACTGACATCTGCCAGAGGTCGTTCTCGGACTGGGAAATTTGTGAAAAAGAATACTGATTAGAAGAAAATAAGACAGATTATTCTAACTTTTAAGAAGAATAACAAACTCATTGGAAGCTGTAATCAACCATGAGCAAGACTCAAAGTGGTGATCTCACCTGCTGAAATGCATTTCGTCTCCCGCTGAGCTACCTGAAAGAGCAGATCGCACCATAGTTTTATAATGCTGACACGGGTGTGTGGCAGATGTATTTCAAAGCAAATGCATTCGGTCTATATCATGCATTTGCTTTCTTTACTGCAATAATCAGTATGATCAGCATTCCTTGGATGGTCGGACCAGACATCGGTTATACATGTACACAACGTTAACATCTTTGTGACTACGATGCAGTTTTGGCTGTGATACCACGACCAGTTTTGACTAGGGAGATAATCTCAGTCCTTCAATCGTGTTTTCTTGGTATCTGGAATTGTAATTCTAATACACGTTAACAATATATGCACTATTTTCTCTCCATAGTCTCAGGTCTGCCATATGAGGTGTTGCTGTGAGACCTGGGCCATGTGCGGACGCTGTGCAGGCCGCGCTGTGGTCCAGCTTGCTCTGCAGCCCTCTCTGTATTATTACAGCTGTAAGTGTGCCAGCCAGGGGAAATTTGTCTGCAATTCACCTGAATTAGAAGCGCTAACCCAGCTCTCCTGTGGCATGGCGTAATGGTTTGTTTATTTTTTGAGGTTTTGCTTTTAGCAAATCATTCCTTATCTGTCATTTGCTTATTGTCCCATTGAGTAGCTCCAAAAGGGCTTGGTGTGGGGGTGGGGGGTTGTTAGCACATGGCCCATGGAAAGCCCCACCTTTACACTCTTTGGCTAAACAGTCCAACTGTGTAAGGGTAACACATCCATCCAAGTGACTGCATGATGTGTTCTCCGCTCCACTCACCCTGGCTTTTTGTTTATCTGGCTTGTTTAAGATTTCCAACAAAGACAGACTTTGAATAAATGCCACTGTTATTCTAAATGAAAGATTCAGCGTGCCTAAAAATAGATCTTGATTATAAAGAGTTTCTCCCCGCTCACGCTGACTGCAGGATACATTGTTTGAGCAGCGCAGCTCACTCTGTAATCAGTGAGGCGGGCTCTGCAAATCCCCCTCAGTAAGCCACATGAATGAGGCCATCAAGATGTAAATTATCACATGATTGTCTATAAATCATGTCATATGGTGCACAAATATGGTAATGTGGCAAACATCTCGAATCATTGAAACGCTAAATTTTCTTCAGACAGCTCAAATGAGCATGGGATAATGTTGTGCTTATCAATTTTCCATTACGTGTTTCATTTTCTGGGGTCACTCAGAATTTTCTTGTTTCCATAAACAACTTTAAAGTGTTCAGAGGATTGGCCAGGACAGCCGTGAAATAGAAAGAAAAAGGGTGAGGATGATGTGAAATCACCCAAAGGGAAGAGATAATTAAGATACAAACAAATAGCCATTTGGAGGGAGTTTAACAGGAGTGACACAGCGGCCAAGTGTTCCTTGATGTGTGGCTAAGTGTGTGTGTAATGGCCCTGCAGATGCCTTTAGCCTTCCTCCCCACTGAGATGCGGTTGGTGTGGGATGTGGATCGT
>VUQI01060435.1:0-10615 GCA_015106735.1 Paratilapia polleni | reverse complement strand
TGGGTGTGGGGGTGTGGGTGTGTGTGGGGGGGGGTGGGTTTTGCTTTTTTTTTTTTTTTTGTAGCTGGAGTTGAGGATTTACATAGAGCTGGGCAGCTTCACTGTTCTAAATCAGCCCGTCACACACCGCTGCCTCCCCGTTAGAGGCCTATCTGCTACCACTTACTCAGAAATGCAACAGATTTTCTTATAATTACTTAAAATTTTGTTGTGCTTGTAAATACTTGTGCTCTGACAGTTCATTTATTTTGTTTGATTGCTGCCGACTATATATAGTGCAGGACTGCCTGCATGCAGATTCCATGTGTCATCCAAATTCTGCAATAAGACAAAAGTGGCTGTGATGATTATCCACTGGTTTCGGGGTGTTTATTTACTCACTGAGGTTGAGGAGAATGTGGCTGTAATTGACATGCATTCAAGCTTAGGATGGCATTCCTTACGGTCTCTAAGGGAGTGTCTGACAGCAGCATAGAGAGCTCATTATCTGAGAAACCTGCTTTTGCTTCTCATAATTTTCTAACCCCATTTACTGTTGAATGTGAACAGTTTCTGGGAGCTGGTGTATGAACTCAAACCTGTGGGACTTTTCAGACCAAGTAGGTGTTAAGCACTCAGCAGTGACCAACAGCATTAAGATGGAGCTTAATGGAACCTCTGAGGAAAATCTTAATAATCTTAATAACTCTTTCAGGCCAGTTATTTTCCAATATTTATTGGGTTTAATTATTGTAGCACTTTAATTCAAACCCATGTGTGCAGTTCATGTCACTTGTCAGAGCTTTCATGTCTCTGAGCTACTGACATTCCTGATAAAAACTGCACTAATCAATATTGTTTTACATAATTAAATGTGTAATGTGAACCATGTTGATACCAATATTTGAAGAATCAAGTTAACATTATATCAGTAAATACTTGCTTTACGGAGCGCCCGTTTTTATTTTTTCACCTCCTTTTAAGCAGTTTTGTTTTTTTTGCTCAACAAGAATAAAATATTGAAAGTCAGAAATTAAATTAAAAATGCAATAATCAATATTTTTATTTAATTTAAGTGATAAAATGACTATGAGAAATATGAAAGATGTTGATATTTGAATCTTAAAATAATCGAATTTAATTTGGCTCACGGCTGATGCCCTACAGGGCATTCTTAAAATGAAGATAAAACAAAGCACATTCTTACATCACCCTGTGAACATGTCTGTATAACACTGTATGAAGTTAAAAAAAGAAAAGAAAACAAAAAAGGTCAGTCATACTGCCAAATTAACAGATCTCCTCAACTTTATGGAAACCTTCAGCCTCTTTTAGCCAGTTCTGATTTTCTGCCCAACAGGAATAAAAGATTGAAGGTTATAAGCAACACTAATAAATATATTTACAATGAAATGATTCTGAGTAATATGAAAAATGTTGATATTTTAATTTTTAAAAAATTACATTTTCTCTATAATTTTCTAAAATTCTATTTATTTTATAGTTAAGTTTAAACATGAATGCTAACAGATATGTTTTTAAAAGCTCTCTTTTAAAATAATAATAATGTTTCTAAATTATTCACAGTGACACATGTAATATAAAAACAGATCAGAGGTAGTGACAAATCCACAGAGAATAATCTGCCTGTTTTAGCTGGTTTTTGTGTGTTTTAAATTTATTTTGTTTAAACCCAAACTAATTAACGCTTTTACATAAGCAAATTAATCTCTTTTCAAAATCTCATAAATATACATTGAATAATGTGTATTTTTGAAGATAGTATAAATGTAATATGAATTTTATTTTTAAAAAAAGTTGCTTTTTTTTTTTTGCTCAATCAAGCGTTTTAATGTCGTGTAACTTCTTGGTTTGCTTTTGTTGCTTTTAAACCCCCTGCCATCAGTCGTGTTTCCAGCCACATAAAGAAACTGTTTTTTGGTGGAAAATCTCTGGTAAACCCACTGCACCCAATCTGACCAGCACCAAACAGCAGACAGACAAGGTTAGTAACTAGCTAATGAGCACATTAGAGCTCAAGAGTTAGATATGTTTCTCAGGGCCTGTTAGAGACCAAAAACCGAGCCAAAAGGAGAACTGACACTTAAGCTTAATCTACACTTATGTGTTCACTCTACGTATGCAACTGACTCGACGCCGTTGCCGGCATTTTTACCTGCGCAGCTGTGTCTACATGATGTGTAGTTACATTTCTAGGGAGGTGCATGTCAGGTTATGCTGTAGGGTTTCAGAAGGGTTTGCAGTTACGGATGTACCTGCTCCATAGATTTAATGCAGAAGCATGAATCCACTGTCACTAAGGGGATGGACAGACAGACACTTTTTAAACTTGCTTCTGGGTAACTTTTGTTTGGATTTTTTACCATTTTTTGTTGTGAAGCACTTTGTGATATTTATTTTGAAAGGTGCTGTATAAATAAAAATTGACTTACTTACTTTTACACACAAAGCCAATTACTGATTTCTTTCTATACAATGAACACATTGTTGTTTATTGTGACCCTTTGTACAAAACTCCACCGATTCAATTATTTGTCCAACAGTTCCTAAAAGAAATAAGAGCACATTAGAGAGGTAAGATCATTTTACCCGTTTAAAGAAAACCTGGGAACAAAAGTGTTACAAATTTTCAGGATTTGTCATTTTCTTAGAAAATTAGTGAAACAAGATTACATTGTGACTAAGTGACCTGTTAGAGGGTTTTTCTTTGAAGACTAGAGCCTCTTCTCGCTCTGTCTATTCTCCGACACATCCATTCAAACATTTTCCCACCAATGACGACAGCTGCAGCCTCATCCCTCACATCTCTGCTTCTCCAGCACACGGACAATTAAGCACAAAGGAGTGACAATGTGGCTGCTGTCCATCTCCAGAGAGCCTCCAGCGGCTGCCACGCTCCATTTCAGCTCCACAAACACGCATTAATGTTTTTCTGATTAAAGGCCTGATAGCGTGGCTGTGGATGAACAGCAACTGCTCAGCAGTCAAACAGGGTCACTGATACTATGGGAGTCAAGATGGCAAGATGATGCCAAGACTGTTTCAGCCACAATCAAATAAGTTAAAGGATGCTTCCCTGAAAAATAAAATAAAATCTCTAAATATGAGTAATAAGTCAGACTTAAGACATAAAAAATAGAAAAACAATGTCAAAGTTAAGAGAAGAAAAAAATGTGAAAAAAAATTGAGACAAACATTCAATGTTAAAAATAAATAAATAAAAAATTGTCGCAGAAAAAGTAGACAACATATAATGATTCCTATTATGTAAAGTTTAAAATAAAATTGAGATTTTTTTAAATTGCTAAATGTTGAGATGAAAAAACATGAGGCAAAAATACAAAAGTATGAGAGTAAAAAAAGTATGAAAACAATTTAAAATTATAAGATAGGAAGTATAAAATGATTCCAAAATTCAGAATTGTGTAGTAAAACATGAAATAAAGCAAACAAGTAAAACTTTCGACATGAAAATTTAAGACAAAAAATTCAAATAGCCGACAAAATGTCAAAAATACATCATAAAATAATGTGACAATTGGTCACAATTGTGAGGACGAAAACATGAAAATTCTCAGATTAAATGTCATTTTAATACTGAATCAAAATGTTGCTGTTATTTGTAAAAATGTCTTCCATGCGAGACTGATTCAGAGCTGTTAAAAAAGGAATGATTAAATACTGAGTTGACTGGAAAAAAAGACTGCGGTTTAATCATTTCCAGCTTAAAGTCAGCAGGTTCCTGCAAACATTCTTTAAAAATCATTTGAATATATTTTTTCTATTTGGCTTAGCATCATGTGGTGAGGTGGCATGGTGAATGCCTCTTAAACCATGGTGGCCTTCTAACTCCTCTCCTCTCTCTATTAGTAGAGCCCAGTGCCTCCAAGATAACTGCACAGCAGTCATCTTCATAATAGAGCCTGGCTGGATTTGTCCTCCGTTCAGCAGGGCTAAAGGAAAGCATTACAGCCAGCAGGCATGTGACCGCATAATTTCAGCCAGAGAGGCCTACGCTTCCTCTGTTTGCTGTCATTATTCCCTCAGTAAGCCACATAAAGGCCCAGCCATCCTGAGGAGATCACTGCACTCCTCACCGCTCTGCCTGATTGGCTATTATCTAAATGAACCAATGTTCTATATCAGGACTTTTGACTACATAACTACCCTGTTAATATTCGGAGGAAGTGCTGGAGGTCAGGGAGCTCTCAGTCGCTTGACCTCAGGGTCGCAGGAACCTGAGCTGCAGAGTGGCACATGGCAGTGAATGAGCCCTAATGGTTTAGATGGTATCTGTTACACAGCCAGGAGAAAGCCAATCTCTCCGGGCAATCTGGCCGTGGAGAAAAAGCAGAGGCTCGAAAATAAACCCCACTTGTTTCAAAGCAGGATAAAGCTGCCTCACCAGCGCCCCACTGAAATTCCCATCTAGAATGACGAATAATTACACACAGATGATTGAACGGCGGCTTCGGATGCACTGCTGGTGCACACGGTGTGCGTGTAGTTGTTTCGAGAAACTCGTCCAGGAAATGCAGCGACTGATTTGGACTGTTTGTTTGTTTGCTCAGTGCTTAAGTGACTTCAGCACCTTGTTAAAGAGGCCTCATAGAATCTGGGGGCCAGTCTCAGGAGCCTCTCTGGAAGGATTAGGTGAGCCTTTGCTTCAGTTGGACTAAAAACCGGGCCTTTGTGCAGCCGTTTAAGACATTTGTTGATGCGTGGCGCAGCTTTGAGTTCCCTTAAAATACTTTGGTAAACATTGGGCTTATCCACAGCAACAAAACCATAACCTTAAAGAGCGCTTTCAAAAGCAATTTCCCTCCCATACTTACTGCGTGTAAACAGAGTAATTGTACTTGGGAGACTCCCAGTGCCAGCTGAGTGTAATTTAATTCCACATCATCCAGAATGAAATCAGAGCCACTCAAACAGCAATAGCAACGTCACTCAAAAATATTATTCTCACAACTATTGCCTTTGCGTATGGTAGATTTCATAGTTTAATAATATTATTTTTCTTTTTTTTTTCTTTTTTCTCACAGTTTTCTACTAAAAACAAAATAAGCTACATTTTTTTTATTACAATTTGTGATATTTAGATAGCAGAACTTTTGCAGATGAAAAATCAACAAAAACTAGCAATACGAAATATAACAATGATTACAAGCAACACAAGAAATGTCAACAGATCATTAATTCAGTTCAGTTCAGTATTATTTAAATAGTTCACAACAACAGTTGTCTGAAGCCACTTTATGTTTTACGGTAAAGATTCTGCAATATTAGAGAGAAAACCCCAACAATTAGACAGTCCCCTACGAGCAAGCACTTGGCAGCAGTGGGCAGGAAGAACTCCTTTTTAAGAGCGCGGATTGCGGGGAAAGAGAAGACAGAGATGAGGAGCATAGACAGACCACAAACAGCAAATGTAAGATTGAGGTTCATTTAAAAGATATCTTCTTTTAAAAAATATTTCTGTACTGTATTTTTTCTATATTGTGACACTGTATTTCTGTATTTTTTTTAAAAAGTACTTCCTACTTACTAAAACTACAACAAAATTATAATTGGGTCTTGGTAATGATATCAACTATCCTATCCATCTGCTGGCATGATCCCAATTCTTACTTCTGCTCCTGGTAAAAGTCATTACCTCTAAGGATAATAATGAAGTCAGTACTATTACAGAAAAATCCTCTGAAAATAAGTGCTCAGCTATGCTAACACATGTTTGCATTTGTGCGTTGCAGAGCTAAATATGTCGCATGTGTTGTTTGGCTTCGCTGTTTACAGAGATCTATCACAAAGCGCAACATAGATGTTTACATCAGGAGGCCAAGGTGCAATGACAGTGTAAAACCTCCCTCCACCCCCGCCCCCTACCCACACACACATAAAGTGTGTTAACTCTGAAGCAATTTGCATTTATTTACCATGTGCTGCTACATGTGTCCTGAGGTTGAGCCAGCGGTTGGAGTTGGATACAAATAATGTGGAATGAAAAAGATGCAGGAGGTCTGTTAATTAGAGAAGGAAAGGAAATGAAAGCGGCACTTACCTAAGGTCCTGTGTAAACATGCAAATGCGCTGCAGCTATAAAAATATGGATTACAAAACATGTGATGACAACAAGAAAAATGGAGAATGGTCACTGGAGAATGCAGCACAGTTTCTTTCTGCTTCAGTTCTGAAAAAGCTTTCTTTTTTTGTTCTGATTTTGTCAATTGCCTCAACTCCCCTGGCAATACAGAAGAAAATAACTTTTAATTTCATGCAATTAAAAATATTACTTAAACTTGACTTGAGTCAAGGGTCGGGCTCCTGTGCTCCTGCAAATCTGCCCAGCCTTTGGGCCGAAAGGCTTCTGCTCCTCAGATTTCCATCTACCTGAGAAGCCCACTTCTGTGTTTTTCTCCTCCGAGTTGTTTCATGGAACCCAGACAGAGTTATGATCATGGTTCTAAGAGAATTATACAACCAATTACGTAAAAATACATGATCTACTTTAAGCTTTAGTTATGGCTAGCTGTGGCTATTTCACAAAGCAGCTACTCAGATACGGAGTGCTGCAGGGAAGAGATATTTTTGTACCCAGTTAGCATCACCCTGGTTACCTCAACAAAAAGTCACTGGGTTTTTTCCATAGGCGTTCTGGATTATTGTAGATTATAAGATGTGTGGGGAACAGAACTTTAGGAAACTTACATGTATTGTTTAGCAAGATTACAATTGTGAAAAAGACAGTTTTTCACAGGACTCTGTGCAGTCCTTTAAAAAACTAAGTACACCCCATGATTTAGTAGCTTGTACAACCAGCCTTAGCATCAGTAACTTGAAATTGTTTTTTGTATGACTTTATCAATCTCTCATATTGTTGTGGAGAAATTTCAATCCACTTAAAATGCTGCATACTTATTAGACCAGCTTTATGCCACAGCTGGCCTAAATTAACAGTATTGGTAATTACCAAAATATTTTTTTATGTTTCTGTAATGGTTAATCCACCAGTATGCCCAAGCTCTTTAATCAAAATTATATTTTTAATGCTAAAATATAATTGTTATCCATGAATTTTCAAATGTACTGTTTTACAAAAAAGTAGAAAAAATAGTAAAGCACATTATTATTTTTTGATTAAGATGCCAAATTACAGTTATTTACTTTACAGAACAATTAGTTTTAGAGGTTGAATGTTATGCTCAATTAATTTCTGACTTGACTGAGAAGTCCAGTGTGCATTCACTTTGAAATTCCTCACTCCTGTTAAAAATGGTCAGCATTAAAGCACTTTGTGATGCTGGATGGTCTTTCTCGTTTTTGTGACAGGTGGTCTAATAAATTTGTTAAGCACTGTACCTCCAGATTGCTTCTGCTTTACTTAGCTGAGGTGAGCTTCCTTCATGCTACGTTAGCTGCTGCTGTCGCGTGGTGAAGTAAACGCAGAACATAGAGCTGAACTGAATGGATCGGACAGTGGATTGGCTCATTGTCATCGATATCTGATCCAACTTTTTGGGTCAGTATTGGACCAATATCCAATCCAAATATCAGACTGGTGCATCCCTACTCTTTTATTTCCTATGGAAGCAGTACGGGTGCACTTAGTTTTCTTAGAAAGTTTTCACAGGACTCTATACAGTCCTGTGAAAACTTTCTTTTTCAGATGGTTGCATTTTCACAAATCAGTGCAACTTTTATGATTTTGAAGTGTAAAGCAGTTGGTATAAATAAAAAGTTAATGTTTGAGTGCAAACAAACTTTACAAAGTTGAATGTCCCTCACAATGTCTACAGCTCTGGAAAAAATTAAGAGACCACTGCAAATGTTTCAGAAATCAGCATCTCTACATACAGTATATTCTCATTTAGCCACATTAGCTAACGGGGCATGTAAAAGTTTTTAAATTAAAAAGTGGGCCGTTATGCATTTTAGATGGTAGAACAAATCTGTCTAGTGTGCCTTGTCTTAACCACAGATCTTATTTCAGCCACCTAACCAAAAAAAAAAAATTTTAAAAAATTGACTTCAGACTAAAGAACCTGAAGTGCAAAATGCTAGCTTGAGACTAGCTTTTATATCATTCACGTAGCAAGCTAATTGTTACTCACAATCATAGATATCACAACTGTTAACTGCAAAACTTAACAGATGAATAATTGTAACTGAAACTCGCAGCAGTGTTGTTGGCAGTCAGCATTTTATTTCAATATAGCCTAACTAAAGCAATTAATTTAAACCACTACAAAGAAACATATCTAGTGTAACACTTGTACTTGCAAATAAGTTACACAAAATACCGACAGCTAATTTGGCTACTTTATAAGGTGTAGGTAAAAGAATAGCGTTGCCGATAACCATACACTATATCAGTGATTCTCAAACAGTGACAAGCGCCCCCTACTGGTGGTGTATTGATAAAAAGTGAATCTAAGTTGAATTTATATGATTTTTGTTAGGGAAATAAACACGAGAACGTGTTGATACTACAGTGCTGAACATTATTTCACTAAAAGGCTTGGATCTTTTTTTAACTGTTTTAACTCCAAAAATGACCATCATCACAGGCTTTTTTTTCTTTAAAAAAAAAGAATTGACAGTATTGAACAAGTCATACAAACATACATATAATATATATTTTCATTTATTTACCAGTTGTAATAGATGGCTGCCCCTCCCTGAGCCTGGTTCTGCTGGAAGTTTCTTCCTGTTAAAAGGGAGTTTTTCCTTCCCACTGTCGCCAAGTGTTTTCTCATAGGGGGTCGGACTGTTGGGGTTTTCTCTCTAATACTGTAGGGTCTTTACCCTACAATATAAAGCACCTTGAGGTGACTGTTGTGATTTGGCGCTATATAAATAAAACTGAATTGAATTGAATTGAATTTATTTGTTTGTTTGCTTGTTAATGGGAGCCAGCATCTAGTGGCCATTAATATTGCACCTTGCAAGCTTGGTATTACAGCTGCAGCTTCAGCCTCAAGTCAGTTGTTGCACCTTGCAAGCTGGGGGGAAACCAACTTTGAATAATGCACAAACACAAGAAATATTTTCCCTTTCTGCCAGTATCACATAAATTCAGTGTGAAAAAAGTGGCATCTGCAGCTAGGCTTGGTTTTTATTTTCTTTGTTGTTTTTCATGAAAATAATACACTTCTGTGTTATATATATTTACATGGTCATGTTTTTAATCACATCTCATGCATTGAGTGTGTTTTGATATTTTACTGCATAATAGTCTTTAACGTGGTACTGATTGAGGCAAAAAAAAAAAAAATCAAATGAAACAAAAATTTAATGTCTTACTGTGACTGCTGCTGATAGACACTGTGACCACTTAGTGAATAAAACAGCCTTTCCATGGAGGCCTTGATCATGCTCACATTAATAATACTCTCATTTGGGTGGGCTCTCGCTTCACTCATGACAGTCGTTTCCTTGATGGGCGTCAAAAATTAGTGATGAAGTGTTGTTTTCCAGTTCCAACATTTCAGGCCTGCCAAAGGTTAAGGAAACACGCCGCCATAAAAGTGAGCCTCTGTGTTTGTCTTGAAACTGGGCAGCGTTTGCTTGCACTTCTCAAGCTGTCGGACGTTCGTTTCACTGCTGAGGCAACGCTGTGTTTTGTTTGACAACGATTTTTAAGTTTCAGCTTCCTCTCAGTCCGTGACTGCAGGAGGAGACTTTTACAATATGAGCCAAGACATTCTAAAATGTTATACAAATACCAACATATACAGGTGGGTTTTTGAAAGTTTTAACTGATTGAGCTTATCTAATAAAAGGAAGCTTGCTCCACAGCAATGGGACTAAGCCTGGAGCCTGAAATAGCATATTATTCTCTGATCTGAGCGCTCTGGGTGAGAAATAAGAGGTTAAGAGTTCTAAGATATACAGTGGAACCATACCATGTAGTGATTTTAAAGTAATTCACCAGTCTTCTGGATTCTGTAGTGATTGGGAAACCAGTATAATTCTATGAGGACAGGAGTTATGTTCTCTGTGTTAAGTGTTTGCGAAGCGCCCTGATGCTGTGTTTTGGATTAATTGTAGACGGGAAACTGCTGCATTGTTTAGATATGTATACAATGATATACATTGTAGATAGATACACTATATTGCCAAAAGCATTCGCCCGTCTCCCTTCACATGGATATGAACTTGAGTGACATCCCATTCTTAATCCATAGGGTTTAATATGATGTCAGCCCACCCTTTGCAGCTATAACAGCTTCAACTCTTCTGGGAAGGCTTTCCACAAGGTTTAGGAGTGTGTTTATGGGAATTTTTGACCATTCTTCCAGAAGCACATTTGTGAGGTCAGACACTGATGTTGGACGAGAAGGCCTGGCTCACAGTCTCCGCTCTAATTCATCCCAAAGGTGTTTTGTCGGGTTGAGGTCAGGACTCTGTGCAGGCCAGTCCAGTTCTTCCACACCAAACTCGCTCATCCATGTCTTGATGGACCTTGCTTTGTGCACTGGTCCGCAGTCATGTTGGAACAGGAAGGGGCCATCCCCAAACTGTTCCCACAAAGTTGGGAGTATGAAATTGTCCAAAATGTCTTGATATGCTGAAGCATTAAGAGTTCCTTTCACTGGAACTAAGAGGCTGAGCC
>VUQI01060432.1:14898-48335 GCA_015106735.1 Paratilapia polleni | reverse complement strand
CATGCTGAACGACATTACAGGCAGCATAACGTTCTCCACGGCTTCTCCAGACCCTTTCACATCTGTCACATGTCCTCAGGGTGAACCTGCTCTCATCTGTGAAAAGCACAGGGCACCAGTAGCAGACCTGCCAATTCTGGTATTCTACGGCAAATGCCCAGTCGAAGTCCACGGTGCCGAGCAGTGAGCATAGGGCCCAGGACGTTGGGCCCTCAGGCCACCCTCATGAAGTCTCTTTCTGATTGTTTGTTCAGAGACATTCACACCAGTGGCCTGCTGGAGGTCATTTTGTAGAGCCCTAGCAGTGCTCATCCTGTTCCTCCTTGCTCAAAGGAGCAGATACCGGTCCTGTTGATGGGTTAAGGACCTTCTACGGCCCTGTCCAGCTCTCCTAGAGTAACTGCCTGTCTCCTGGAATCTCCTCCATGCTGTGCTGGGAGAGACAGCAAAACCTTCTGGCAATGGCACATATTGATGTGCCATCCTGGAGAAGTTGGATTACCTGTGAAACCTCTGTAGGGTCCAGGTATCGCCTCATGCTATCAGTAGTGACACTGACCCTAGCCAAATGCAAAACTAGTGAAAAATCTGTCAGAAAAGATGAGGAGGGAAAAAATGTCAGTGGCCTCCACTTGTAAAACCATTCCTGTTTTGGGGGTCGTCTCATTGTTGCCTCTCTAGTGCACCTGTTGTTAATTTCATTAACACCAAAGCAGCTGAAACTAATTAACAACCCCTTTGCTACTTAACTGACCAGATCAATATCCCAGAAGTTTAACTGACTTGATGTTATACTCTGATTAAAAAGTGTTCCTTTAATCTTTTTGAGCAGTGTATAAAAGAGATTTTTTTCCCCTTTTTTGTCCTTCCATCATACGAACATGATGAAAAACATCATGTTTGTATGTTTGTGGTTGTTGTTATGCTGCAGAATAAATTTTGAGTAATCGCATGCCTGCCTGGTGGTAATGGGTGAGAGATAAGAAGCTAAACATCTTGACCGTGTAAAATCTTTGCAAAGTACTGATTACAGTAGTCAATAACTACCTAGAGTCGGTATTTTAGAGGGATTATGGGGTGGCTTATGTTAAGCGGCCCGATTGTAGATTGTGAGCTGTAAGGCTACAACTGATACTTAGAATATTGTTTAAAATGTTTTGGCATTTAATTCATTAACCACTTTGTATATCAAATGAATGAAAGTAGTACAGCTGGCCCATTCCCAGACCGACAGGTGGTATGTTTAAATTGTTCTTTTTATTTGTCTGAAACCCATAGTTATTCAACATACTACCATATATGACTATGATAAGCATAAAATCTGTGCTTAATTAAGTTTCAAGTTTTAAGTTTTAATGTCATATACAGATAACAATGGAACATCATTACCTGTAATGACATTCTTGGACTCTTAGCCCTGGAAAATAGCACAGTAAAATAACACTTAATACCTAATTAAAATAATATATTAAAACAGTATAGTGGACAAACAGTACAAGTACTGTACTGTAATGAGTGTAGTTTGTACATATACATGAATCTACACACAAAGGACACTGCATTAGTTACACCTTGCTATTACTGGATTGGACCCCCGTTTGCCTTCAGAACTGCCTTAATTCTTCATGGCACAGATTCAACAAGGTTTTGGAAACATTCCTCAGAGATTTTGTTCCATTCTGTCATCCATGATTTGAATCTCCTGTTTCACCACATCCCAAAGGTGCTCTACTGGAGGCCATTTGAGTACAGAGAACTCATTGTCATGTTCAAGAAACCAGTTTGAGATGATTGAAGCTTTGTGACATGGTGTGTTATCCTGCTGAAAGCAGCCATCAGAAGATGGGCACACTGTGGTCATAAAGGGATGGACGTGGTCAGCAACAATACTCAGGTAGGCTGTGGCATTTAAATGTTGCTCATTTGGCACTAAAAGGACCAAAGTGTGCCAAGAAAATATCCCCCACACCATTACACCACCAAATTCCCGACCCTACCATCCAAATGTTGCAGCAGAAATCAAGACTCATCAAGACCAATCAGATCAGGCAGCGTTAACAAGTTGTTGAATAGGTGTACTTAGCAAAGTGGCTGATGGATATATTCCAGCATATGTAAAGAAGGTATGTTTAAGGTTACTTAGCTTTTACTGAGTGTAGATGGAATAGGATTTAAGGGAGGTGGGTGTGTGTGTGTGTGTGTGTGTGTGTGTTCCAATTCAATTTGGTGTTGGTGTTTTAGCTCTGCAATGATAATCTTTTGACTTCAAAATCATGTTCTAAACATAACATTGGGTTTCCTGTCTTTTTTTTCTTTATTGGGACTGAACCATCACTATGGTTACAAGTCAGAGGGAATAATGGAGAAATGGAGAAAAGGGAAGGCTTGACTCTTTTCTCTCTCTATCTTTCTCTTCCCCCTCCTATGCAATTTTCCTGGTCTGTGGGGCTGCAGATCATGCATGAAAATGAAATTACTTCATCCGTTCAGTGGTGACGGTGGCTGCTGCATAAAACATTTCTCTGTTTGAACATGATACCCTCTCTCTTAATTTCGAACGTGGTGCTCCCACACCCACAGTGCAGCACTACTCTGTAGCTTTCAACACCACAATTTTCCTGAGCTCACTTCATACAGGATCCATTTGTGGATCCTGCAGGTGCAGGTGTAAAGTACAGTATTGTATAAATTCTATCAATCAATGCACTTAGGCTGTTCTACTTGGCATATATGTAATCACTGGAGCATGATGATACTGTCGAACTAATTACATTTATTATTCACAACACCCACTATCTGCCAATCAAAGCAGGAATGAAATTATGGCATAAACAATAACATAATTTGATCATTCACCCTCATCATCAGTGTCATTTGTTTGGATAACAGATAGATAATGCGGAGCAGAACAGGCGCATTATGCATTTCAGTAATGAGAACGTGCCTGCGAAATCCTCTGTCTTATCTGTGAAGGGGACAAACACGTTAAGGACTCACTGTTCAAAAACCAGAAAAAATGAAATGAGGCAAACCACAAAAAATCCCATCTGCTCAAGCTGCAGGGACAGCCAAAAGAAGAAGAAAAAGAAAAATTTGCCACCCTGAATCTGCTTTTTTTTGCATAAACATATCCTGGGTGGATAAGAGGCAGCTTGTAGCCATGTATGTGAGTTTAGTGAAGTGTTTGACAGGTAAGAGATTCTCTCTGTGTGCACCAATGCGTGGATCAAAAGGACCAGCTCAGTTCAATAATTCACAAGGCCGTCATGTGGGAATCATGAAATTTTCACCTGCCACGGGTCTATGAGTCTGCATGCGGACATGCGCACGATTACTTGCCAAGTGTGTGTGTTTGTGTGTGTGTGTGTTTGTGAGCAATCTGTTTCTTCAGTGGAACTTCAAAGCTGAAAGAGTGTAGTTGGCAATTCAGTATAATAGCCCCAAGAGGAGACAAAGGAGCTCTTACACATCATGCGGCCTTTTGCTCTTACGTCTTCTTAAAATTCCACATCAAGGCCTCCTGAGACCAGATGTCATATTTGTTGGTGTCTCTTAATGAAGAGCCTTTATATCAATAAATTGAATAAATGAAGAAGCACGGCTTCTTGGAGTCCTGGGAATCCCATGAGTGACAACTGCTCAATTGAGCCATTTGAATAGAATGCTAATGATGAAAGCTGGGATTTCTGTCCTTGCTTTTTCTCTCTCAGTGTCTATCTATCCCCATCTTTAATTCTCCCTGTTATTTCAGTTCCTCCTAGCAGATAGAATGGCTACTAATCACACTTAAAATAGCAGGGAGAAGCAGATGCAAGGGACTTAACTGGCTGTCTGTCTCAGTCAGATCAGACCAGACATCAGATAAGTGACCTATTTGTAGCTCTTTGAGAGTGATTTCCTTGATTACTGACAACTGCTGGGATCCTGTGAGACAAGCTATCAGCGTGAGAAGAAAGATGGAGAGGGATGGAGGCAGGGAGACACAGGGAGCGAACGCAATGGGGAGTTGGAGAAAATTAGATGAAGAATTAGTGTTCTGCTTAAACTCCTTGGGGTGACACAAGGCACACAAACAGAAGAAAAGAAATGGAAAGGAATACATTTCCATTTATTGAGCATAGCGGCTGGCTGCTTAATTAGCGCACTGTGAAGTTTCAGTCTGTCCAAATCTCCTTTAATTGATCCAACCCTGTATGATCGCCCTATCTGCGTAAGTAGTTTGATGTCGACATAAACAGGGACTAATTTGGTGTTTATTTGATGGCACTCTGTGTTTCATCTATTTACTCCAAGTCTAACTTATTTCTAGCAATGCTACAAAATGAACAAAGCAGGATTTTGCTGTACAAGGGACAAGCACATGTGCAGCTGTTCTTCTCTTTGCCAGGAAACAACTATACTTCAACCAGGAAGTCATTAGGACAGTGTGCTGCAGGCACCTATGGGATCATTAAGGGCTATGTGTGCTATGGGCTAATGTCACACAATAATGGGAATCTGTGGTTTACACGCTTTGATAGCCTCTTTTATGTCTCATCCATGCTTTCAGGCCTGTGTTGTAATCCTTTGGCTTCACACATTTCTTCCTCGCTCTATATTTTATAGCTCTGGGCTCAGGCACCTCACTTTGGCTTTAGGGCACATCAAAGGACCCCCACAGGTTAGGCAGGTTTAGAAACACTCCACTATACAATTATTAAGAGGACAATGGTGCATGCTTTTTGCCACTAATGGTCGCTTTTTTAATAAATCAAATGTTTGATGAAAAACTGTACCCTCCACTCATGTAAATGGCGCATATGCATACATACATGTGGGTAGTTAAATTAGTCCCTTAATGTCTTTCATGACTGCCAGTTCAAGCAGATCCTGTCCCTTTGATGTGCTTGGTAAAGGTGACATCTTTGAATTTAAACTATTTCCTTATGCTATCTTAAATAACACTTGTTGAGAATCAGTTTGAAAAGGCTTCATGGGGTTAAATATTTGTCGCTTGTCTCTTGTCTACTAAGAATACACACCACCAAATAGTAAAGCACCTAAAGGAATATTCCATTTACATTTGACCTTTCTGACAATGGGTTATGTTAGGCCTACTCTTCTTACGCCCATTGTAGTGGTTTGGAAAAGGCAGACTGAATTTGACAACAAAAAAAAAAGGGCAAAACTGACTGGTTTACAAATAGTAGCTGGAATATATCAGGGCTAACAGTTCAAGCATGCCTCATATGCTGTTTTCTGTTCCATACTACTTTCTATCACATATATCTGGACAAATGGCAAATATGTATGTAAACAAACCAGCATGCAGAGCTGAATAGGCAGCTTGTTTGGTCAGCTGCCGGGTTGCTCCCAAAGTAAGCCTGTTTGCAGTTAGCTACAATATTTTAGCTAATCCAGGTGACCAGTTATGTGTTTAGTGCCGTTTATTTGTAAGATTATATTTAGGTACAATTGAAGATTATTTTGGAAGTCCTGCTTACCCCACTGTGGTATTTTACAGAGTCTGCATTTCTTTATCTTTATCTCTAAAATACAGTCTTTCTTTGTCGATATAATTATACAGGCTACGGGCTGTCTTGAAGGGCCGCTGCGCACCAGCCCTGCAAGCACTGACAGCGGTCCATTTGTCCATTTTCATTACTTTGATACTAGATTGCCCAATCAAATCTCTTAACGCAACCGGCCCCTCCCCAACCTTCCCTGTGCGCTCATGCACCTTGTAGAACAAAGTTTAATGTGGAAGAAGTGGTTGATAAAGATGGACAAATATAAGCGAAAAGGTGGAGCTGAAAAGCTAAGAGGGAAAAAAACGAAAAAGAAACTAGAAATAGATGCGGCAAAATATGTCAAATTAACCAACATGTTAGCTGCATCATCAACAGTAGTACAAGCAGCAACTATTAATAAGCCCATGTGCAGATATTTAACTGGAATATCTGCGCTGTTTTGACTGATCATGGTGGGCTGCTTGGACCGAAAATGCCAGGGCTCATTTTTTGTCCCAGTCCAGACCTACCTGGACACAATTATGACAATAAGACTGAGGGTGAGATAAACCTAAATTTCCCTCTAAATTCTGTGGGGCATCTTATGTTGCAGTATCTAGGTAACTATCAAATGCACTCTAAATTATGCAGGGTTGTTTTTCCCCTTGTATCTTATTTTTA
This sequence comes from Paratilapia polleni, assembly GCA_015106735.1. NCBI lineage: Eukaryota > Metazoa > Chordata > Actinopteri > Cichliformes > Cichlidae > Paratilapia > Paratilapia polleni. The sequence goes on along the minus strand of VUQI01060432.1, from coordinate 42,165 downwards.
TGACTGCCTATGCTCAGTTTCATCTCTTTTGTCTATTCTACAACTGTATCCAATTCATTTTTTAAATTTAATTCTCTTATCTTTGGGGCTTGTGCTCTAGTTAATTTTGTTCTTTCTCTTGATCCCTATCCCTCATCTATTTATATTGTTTGGTAGGAGTAAATGTCACTGATGCTGTCACAAGTCAAATATCAAAACACCTACTGCACAGCGGTTATTAAAGTTTGGTATGAAGTCTGTAAGTTTGAAGGATGGTTAATATGCAGTAGTTAAATGCAGGAAAAGCCAAAGTAATGACGTTTCCATGCTGAGATGCATTATGGAAGGAAATGATGCCAACCACTCAGGGCACAGACATACTCTGTCTGAGCTGTCAAACATGGTTAAGACAACATGTGCCAAATATCAGGATGCCTTTAATAGAATCTACTTACTGGCTGGATACCTCATAGATATATACTAACAAGTCTGCACTGCTTTTAGACTCTGTTTTCGGCTTTGAACCAAAGGTTTACATAGGCACATATTCACACAGGACACAAAAATATGGTTATTTTCTCAATTTCTATTGTCTATAATTTAAATAGTGCAGACTGGTGTTCTGTTTAAGGATCTGATGGCTGATTCATGATATGGATTTAGTGTAAACAGGAATTTCTAGAATTTTTAAACAGGTTTTAGAGATAATTAAATCTAATTTGCGCTCTCATAGCGTTATTGCTTAGTTCAAATTTCCCTAAAGTAGTGTGAATATGCAGTGGTTTCAGCTGCAAGCTCATATGTCAAATTTCTATTTGCTTTACTGCTCCTTTTTACACTGCTGCCTGTCGACTTGCGGAATTGCTGGCAAGCTATTTAATGCTTTTAAAATATGCTTTAGGTTTTTTAAATGTGTTTTTTTTTTTTTTTTTTTTACATTTTCGTAGCAGATTCACTGCCGGTCTGGCACCTCAGTGAGTGGTTTTAAGGAAAGAAAATGACACTTTCATGCTGGAAAAGACAATTGATTTTCATATGTTACGCAGTCTGACTTTAGCGTCACCACTTGGGTTAAAATATTCTGATCTGACAACAAACCTTTGCACTCATAGGGGTGCTGGAATGGTTCCTAACATGCGTTGCTGCGAATGGGTGAATTGCTATGTTAAACGGCATTATCAAAAGCATCTGTGCATCTGAGAACTACACAGGCATCCTTGAAAATCGCTGTGTTTGATAATGTCTCATCTTTTCCTGCTGTTATACAGTATCTGTTTTCTCTTTGTTGAACATGAGGGAAATGGCAAAACTACATGCTTTTTAACTCCCTCTTAAATTTCAGTTCTGCATTGCTTTGATCCCTCCTGCTGTGTGCTTGTCACTCTTCAAAGCTGATGTGCCCTGCTTTTGATGGGGAAGAGGAATTCAAATAGTCTGATAGGCCATCCACACAAACATCCAACAAAATGACATAGGAGGGAATAAGAAAGTGGAGGATGAAAGAAATGGAGATATGGGCTGACAAAATGGAAACAAAATTTCCAATTAGGGAGAATGTAGGACCTCAAGTTTTTGCCAGCCTTCCAACTTTTCTTCCTGCAGAATACAATAACAACCTTACGCGCAAGAGAGTGGCGATAAATGGGGTAAAACCTGTCAGTTAAGTGGCGTCATGAGAAGGGAATGGTGCAGATGATTATAAAAATAGTCACATAGGCGGCCTGTGAGAGAAAAGCTGCAGACAGCTCAGGTTTAATATCTCTCAAGCGAGAGCCACTGACAGCCACCGTCGCACACAGTTATCCCTATACTCATAAAGAACAGCACAAAGGCAGGCTAGTCCATTATGGATCGGAAACTGAATAGGAAATGAACTAAGCTCCTACAGCTTTGGAATATGTTTTTTTTTGCCTTATACAGCCCTCCTTTCATTTGGTGTGCTCTTCCATTCAGTCTGTATTTGTGCTGCATATTAGTTTGTCTGTCTCTTTCTGTCTCTTGCTCCCATGTGCTACATTCTCCCATTTCTCCCAGTGGGAAGGAAGCAGTGAGAGTCCCATCAATACAAACGAGACAAGTTGCCACCTGAGGAAAGTTCATCTGCTCTGGTACCGGCACTGTTATTCAGCCATTCTTTTTCACTTTCAAACACATTCAATTGAATCGAGTTCTTTGAGTTCCCAAGGTTTCCTGAGGTAATGCTTCTATGCAAGAGATTTGGATTTAAAGATAATAGAGTACGTTTTTTTTTTTTTCTCTTTCTTGACAATTTAAGAAAACAAAGCTAAAGCCTTTTGGGGGTGATGTTTTTCTCCCTCCAGAGGAACTTTTTCTTTAATGTGATGTATAGAGGAAAAGACAATCCAGTTAGAGGTGAGTGTGATAGGATGGGGGAAAAGCTTAGAAGAAAACCTCGGAGAAGGCAGAAGCATTGTCAAGGAATATGTCTTTTAATGAAGAGCAGAAAGCATTCGGAATGACGGCAGCATATCCAATAAACAACCTTCAGACTGTGTTTTTGTTTTTTTTGTGTTTTTAGATAGATAGGAAGTCTTTAGATCATGGATCTGGGGGTGGTTCCACAAATTTAGACTGTGAACTTTTCTGACATCTTTCTCTTAAACTGAAATATCCTCCATAACCATCCTGCACGCCATTCATCATTACCCAGCAAAGAGAAAGAAGTCCCACAGCTTTAACATCATGTACCTGCTCAAAAATAGATTAGATGCCTTCTCAAGCGCACACATGCACACACACATCACTGCCTCCACCTCAGACCATTAGCCAGACTGAGGAATGAAATGTAGGATTGGAAAAAGGGGCAATTAGAGGGAGAACAAATATTAATGGAAGTTAAGAAGTGACTCACAAACCCAATTACAGCATTAGCCTGGCAATTTAGATGAGCTCTGAAAGAGGCGAGAATCCTGTTGAAATGTACCAGTGGTCTCTTTGCATTAACAATGGCATTAATTCCCTGATTCACAGCGTGGGAGAAGAACAGAGCAAATACAACCATTCTGTGTCCTTTATAAAGGAAGCCACATCTCCTAATTCTGCAATGGGAATGAAACAGGCAGAGGGCTGACGTACTTGTCTTACCCCCCCCCAAACAGACCACAGACCCCCAGAGAGATTTAACTCGTTAAAAAGCTCTATTCTCCTACTCTGCGCTAGGCTTTTCAAAACAAGGATGATAGGTAAACTGTATTATGGGTCTTCCAAGCTAAGAGAAATTTGCCACAAGATAATTACAAGTGAAGACATGACTGGCTGCTGGAAGGCTGACTAAAGGGAAAGAACAGAACAAAGACTAAAGAGATCTAGATAGTAGACACAGCTATCAATGGAGGGAGGGAGGAGCAAGGAGCTTTTTGCTGCTCTTGCACTTTTCCTCTACATATACCTTCATTGTCAAATTGCATCCCATATACCCAAGCTGCTGCCACATGCTCCCACAAGGAGACCTGCGTCCGTGACAGCCTATCCAATCAGCAGCACCCTGAGGCCAGTTAAAAGCCGTTCTGGCATGCCTACGGCTAGCGGAGTCCAACCAATCAGTTAGAGGCCTGGCTTGAAAGGAGGGCCATGCTTGGCTCAGGGAGCTGCCAAGGCTGCCAATGAGCGCCCAGAGGGGAGTTCAAGTGGCTCAGAGGGAGGCTGCCAGAGGGGTCAGAGTGGACGAGGGCAGACTGACAGTTATTTAGTGAGAGGCTGAGCTCTGTGTCACTCACAACAGCACTCAGCCTTTGTACTAGTGGGCCAGCTCTAATGGGACTGTCACCTTCTAATTGTCCGACTGGGGTGCTGAGAATGACAAACAGACACACACTTTCACCCAAATACACGGACAATGCAGAGGGACGCACAGAAATACACACACCCCCTCAGCTACAGGCATGAATCAGCAAACAAAAAGCCCCTGTGGACAGTTTTTGTTTTTTACACAAACACTCTACACTTATCATGTAGGAGATTGTGTTTCCTAAATCTCACAAAGGCAGGAGCGAATCCAGCTAGTAGCTAACGTTGACTGTCTGGTGTTCTAGTGTCTGGTTCTAGCGAGAAACAAAGTTTATGAGACTGGTTAGAGTAAATGTAAACATTAAAGATGCAGGCTATAAAACAAGATGCTAAAATGCTCTGTAGAGCTGAGGGGAACTGAGGCTTTGGGTGGTAATTCTCTGTGGGTTAACCCAATTACAGAAGTAATGTATTCCACTGTCCATATAAATATTGATTAGTGAAGCATTACAGCTTCTTTTATGGGATATTTATCTATTTATATGTGGCTACTTCTAAATCACTGAGAATGCACTATGATTTTCTATGTGAAAGAAGAACGCAAAGCCACAAAATTCAGATGTAGTATGCATCACTTCATGTCAAAGATTTCTAGACCTTAACTTAAAAAGTAAACATTATGAGCTGAATACTCATAAAAGAGTAAAAAGAAAAAAAGTTCCAAGAGCAGGAAGTAATAATGAGGCCAAGAAGGAACAGTATCAAATAATGCAAACAGTCTAAGGCCTCTAAAATTTAATCGTCTGCTAGAGCTGAAAAGTGCATCATACTTTCAGGACAGCTCCAATGGGAAGACCTGTACTCTAAGAAGCAAGTGAAATAAGTGAGTTGTTTTGGCAGATCTTTTGGAGAAGGTGGGTTAGACAGTACTTCCCCATTAGGAAAATGTAAAGTACGTGGAACAACATTTAAGGGAACTTTATTCCTGGAGGAGTGTTATTATTATGGATGATTCAGCTCCAAGAAACTCTGGGATTCTGGGACGCAATCTGAGGAATTGTGTCAGGGGAAAAGAGAGTGAGAGATGTCCTGATTTAAACTAAAGAGACATGTCAACAAACTCTGTTTGCTCCTTGAAGCTAAAAACTAAAGTGAATTTTTATCACCAACAGACTTGAGACATGAAGAGTAGAGAAATTTAAAATCTTTGACCTCACCTTTACACTTACAGGATAATGCTGTGATGTTTGTTGTTCCATTCAATTGTAATTAAATTATATAAAAATGTTACATAGCTGACTGCTGTGGGGTAATAATTTTCTACAGATAATGTGACGAGTGGGACTCAGGAAGCACTTTGTAGGAAACTGCAAAATCGAACCACTGCAGCACTTAAAGAGCTTAATGCAATTAGGTGCTACATTTATGCAATGTCAAAGTAAAAGTCAAAAATTCTCCATGTCTGAGATGAGTAAAAAGTACAATCTCGCCTGATACTAATTTCTTGTTCACCTCATTAGTGTAATCTCTGGTAAGATGACAACTCCTTTTAGCATTGCCTTCATAAGAGGTGCTAACAGTGTAAATAAAGAAATAAATATAATTTACAGCCCTAGTCTATTCAACAACTGAAGTTCATGTGAGGTATGACTTCTTGCTAATCAGCTGATACCAGACATTATTTTGAGGATGTACAGTCATGGTAAAAACATACACCCTCTTTCAGTTCTAAGGCTTTACGTATCAGGACATAATAAAAAATCTGATTCTTACCAGGTCTTAAAATTAGGTAAATATAACCTTAGATGAACAACAACACATGACATATTACACCTTGTCATTATTTATTTAACAAAAATTAAGCCAAAATGCAGAACCAGTGTGTGGAAAAACTAAGTACACTCTTACTGCTTTCATATAAATAAAGAGGGTAAGTAGCAGCCAGGTGCTGCTAATCAAATACACTTAACTGATCATCAGCAAGTGTGGGCACCTCTGTAAAAGCAGAAGTTTTGCTGGTCTAGAGCATTCAGGTGTGTGTTAACACAATGCCAAGGAGGAAAGACATCAGCAATGATCTTAGAGAAGCAATTGTTGCTGCCCATCAATCTGGGAAGGGTTATAAGGCCATTTCCAAACAATTTCCAAAGTCCATCTTTCTACAGTGAGAAAGATTATTCACAAGCGAACAGTCAAGACAGCTGCCAATCTTGCCAGGAGTGGACATCCCAGCAAATTAACCCCAAGGTCAGACTGTGCAATGCTCAGATAAATTGCAAAAAACCCAAGAGCTACATCTCAGACTCTACAGGCCTCAGTTAGCATGTTAAGTGTTAAAGTTGACTGCAGTACAATTAGAAAAAGACTGAACAAGTATGGCTTGTTTGGTAGGGTTGCCAGGAGAAAGCCTCTTCTTTCTAAGAAGCACAGCTTAGCTTTGCAAAGTTACTCCTGAACAAACCAATAAACTTCTGGAACAATATCCTTGTTCCAGATGAGACCAAAGTGGAAATGTTCGGCTATAATGCACAGTGCCACGTTTGGTGAAAACCAAACGCAGCATATCAGGACAAACACCTCATACCAACTGTTAAGTGCAGTGGTGGAGGGGTGATGGTTTGGGCTTGTTTTACAGCTACAGGACCTGGGCACCTTGCAGTCACTGAGTTGACCATGAACTCCTCTGTATACCAAAGTATTCTAGAGTCAAATGTGAGGCTGTCTGACAGCTTAAGCTAGGCCCAAACTGACTAATGCAATACGACAATGATCCCAAACACACAAGCAATCTACAATAGAATGACTGAAAAAGAAAAGAATCAAGGTGTTGCAATGGCCCCGTCAAAGTCCAGACCTCAGCTCATTTGAAATGCTGTGGCAGGACCTTAAGAGAGCTGTGCATAAACGAATGCCCGCAAACCTCAATGAACCGAAGCAACGCTGTAAATAAGAGTGGGCCAAAATTCCTCCACAATGATGTGAAAGACTGATAAAGTCATACAGAAAACAATTACTTCAAGTTATTCCTGCTAAACGTGGTTTTGCAAGCTACTGTATCATGGGATGTACTTAGTTTTTCACAGGACTGCTTCTGCATTTTGGCTTAGTTTTGTGTTAAATAATTAATGACTTGGTGTAATATGTCATGTGTTGTTCATCTGACGTTGTATTTTAAACATTCTAAGACGTGCTAAGGACCAGATGATTTTTCATTATGTCCCGATACTTAAAACCTTGACAGAAGAAATTGACAGAAGGTGTACTTTATTTTTTTACCATGACTGCAGTTAATTGTGCACTACTTTTGTAAATCTTTATGTGCTTGGGGTGCAAAATAGGTGGTTTGAAAAGTTTATTTTAAAGTTGTTCTTCCGACAGAGAGGAAGTGAAGGGATATGAGTACAAGTGATTTCCATCTAGAAACTGGGCTACAGGGAATAAATAATCAGTGTGAAAACTTTTTGGGGAGGTGAAGATTTCTGCTACATGTTAAATTTAGATAAATTGGCTTTTGAATAATGCAATATACAGAGGTGTGTTTTGTCCCACTAACTCACGTACCCAAATGTGCCAAAAGGCACACTGGCACACACACAAAGTAGACATAATGTATTTCAATGCACAAGGGATGCAATAAAACTGCAGACAAAACAAGCGCATCCAAAAATCATATTACAAACTCATTATGAGCTGTAATGAAATACACTGAGCAATATGAGGTTGTAAATAAACCACTGTGTTTTCATTTTGGGTATTGAACAAACAAATGTACAGACATTACAATGTCATTACAATTGAGCTAACTCGCTCCCCTCCACACAAATACATACACATTACATATATTTTAGTTAAAAAAAAAAAGTAAAGGTCATGCTTGTCTCAATGGTTGGCACACTTAAACATTCAATTTCGTTTCTGTTTACTTTTGAAAAGATCCCACGAAAAGCATGCAGGTATTCTGTCTTTGACACATATGACACTACACTGTATTATATTATATTAGCCATAAACTACCATAATGGGTTATTAAAAAAATATGGTAAACCAAATCATCCTGAGAAGCACTTTAATATGCTGGTTCAGCCAAGTCCTTAATTTTACTTTAAAATGTTTCTGTATGATAAAGGCTATGTAATATACATATCATTATAGTTAAATTTAGCTCTATAATAAGTGGCATAGAATAATGCAGAATAAAAGAAACAGCAAACACGGACATTTTTTCCTTTAATCTTTCTCTTGGCTTGTGGAATCACATTTAAAAATAACTGTCCACACTCTGCCCAATTATTTCCAACTCATTGTCCTAACTGCGGGTCAGGGAGGAAGCCAATATTTGCGGCCTGGCTAAATGAAAAGGGGATCTTTTCTCTTCTATATTCAGACTGCTTTCCATCAGTTTTGCCTCATTGGCCCCAGTGTAGGTGCTGCAGGAGACGGTTGAGATGAGAATGCCACAAATGGCCTGAAACTAATGTTGGCCTCCCTCACCCCACAGATTTACAGCACTCTCCAAAGACTTTCCATTTTTTTCTTTTCTTCTTTTTTGTTTCCATCTCAGCCTGTCCCCCCTTCTCCCTTTTCCCTCTACCACCCTCACCACTATTCAGCTACTCAAAAAAAAAAAAGGGGTAGTTCTTGCTATCTACCTTAGTATCCATTTAACTCAAGCTGTTTTTCAACCTCTCCATTTCCACTGCACTTACATCTGTCATGTCAAATAATTTGACAGCGAAAGCTTTGAAGCATATTCCATTCGAACACAATGGTAAATCAATGCCATCAAAGCTGCATCACTTGAGGTTCTTCATGACTGAACTGCACACGTCAAGGTAAATATGGCCTGCAGCAGTGGAATGGAGCTCTTCTACTCTACTGGTGTCTGTGAGTGAGAGAGAGTGAGAAACAGAGAGAGCGAGAGCCATTTCTGTTTGTTTCAATGAAAAGAAATTAGCTTTGAGAAACTGAATCAGGATAATGCAAACTAACCTTTAAGATTGTGATGATGGTGGCAATGTGAGGATAACATGAAACACAACATGAATGAATAATGAGTGCATGAATGAATGACTAACTTAATCAGACAAAAATCACAGAAATTATTATTAACATTTAAATTACCAAGGATTTTGCTTTACAATAAAATGCGACTGGATCTATCAGTCTAAGTGGGACCAACCAAATATCCTACTGCAGCAGAGGCACTTGATTCTATCAGTGTACTCTGTGACAAGGAGCCAGTGCTTTATCCACTCTCACTAAATCAAAGTTAAAAAAAAAAGCACCTCACACCCCTGGGCATGTTATTTGCATCATCTGATGGCTGCAAAGTTGTAATTACACTCCTTGGTTAATTGGCCTTTTTAAGTCTGATGAACCTGCTTTAAGTATGTGAGGGCTTGAGTGTAGAAACACAAGTGGAGGAAAGCTCAAAGTGTTTCCAGTACAGGAGAGTTAGTGTGTCCTGAAATCAAGTGTGCGAGCTTTAAAGGTTGTTCTTGGCCACTTCTGAGACCAGCAAGATAAAGCACGGAATCCCCACTGCTCCTTTCCTCGACTGCCTGTCAGAATGAAGAAATATGTTGCTGAGAGAGCCAGGGACAGACAAGCACACAGAGCAACAGAGTCACATCCCTTACGGTGCACTGCTTTCAGCACTGGCTAAGGGCTAAGACACATCTATACTGTGGTCTCATACAGTGCAATTTAATAGATTTTCCATTATAAAAGCATGCACATGCAGATACACACCCAAATTCAAAATGATCAACCTTAGCACTGACATGGTCACAAGCATGCAGAAAACCCTTAATCCAACATGAAAAGGGGATAAAAGAGGGCCCATTTCTCCAGCAGGGCAGCACAATTTGGGCCCTCCTGTGACACTTCACGGCCCCGCTTTGTGTGTGTTTGTGAGGGTGAGTGTTTCCATGCTTGCTGACACGCTTGTGAAAGGCGATTTCCGTAATCCCAAAGTGTAAGCCTCACTGTACAAATGGGCGTAAGGGACTTTGTGTGTGTTTGTGTGTGAGCGCAAGTGTCTGATGTGTGTGTCAGAAATGGTAGCAAAAGCTGCATCTCTGTGTGGGTGACTGATAAGAGGCAGTGAGTGAGAAGAGATTAGACAACCAGCAAAGAGACACAAGAGCGTGACACCTCCATGGGAATCTTGCTTTAGATTTTCCTTATCTTAATTTTCTTTCATCCACTGGTTGTAATTAGGAACTGGTTACAAACCAGTATAGTCAAATTCTCTTCTTTTGATTGCGCAAATTGTGACATTTTACTCAGAGAGTGACGGAGCGGCAGATGAGCTGCAGAGTAAAATTGAATTCTTTTGAGTCCTAGGACTATAACAATGACTGTGCACTGAAAAAATACTTACAATTTAAAATAAAACTGGTATTATTTAAAGAAAAATGTGTGACTGGAATCATTATTTCAGACCAGTGATATGTGCCTTTTTCTAAACTCTGCTCAGTGGAAGAAAAGTAAAAAAATTGTTTTGAATTTTAAAATCAATTACTTTTTCATTTGTTCTGATTTATTTCCCTTTTTTCATGTTATACTTTATATCAAATTCAGCAGTAAAAATCAGTTTGAATGATTAAAAATACATTTGACCACCAACACCTGATTATATAGATCAAGGCACTATTGGAAAACCTTTGCAATGCTGTTTGGTAAAATTGTGCTTTGTTTTTGTTACTGTTTGCACAGACAGAGGTATCTGTAGCGTACAGAGCTATAAACTGGAATAAGATAAAAGGCCAAAAGAAACTAACATTCCACCAGAAAGACCTAAAGACGACCTCAAACTTTAACCATAAAAGTGAGAAACTGCAGAAAGAAAAAAGTTCTTAGAAAGGCATTTAAGTTTCTGTTTAAATTACAACAGAACCGACAATGGACAACAGACATCTTGAAGTTCAAGAATTGATAATTCATGAACATAAATGTACCTCTTCTGCTGTTATTTCCACAGTTTGGACAGACATACACACAAACATTCAAAACTGTGGGATTCTGAACTGCTTCCCCGCATCTTTGAAGACAACTCATAATCAAAATCATTTGTACCGTGAAATAATCTGAAATAACCTGAATTACTATGAAGCAGCATTACTCTTATCTTACACAAATTTATTCACTCTCTACCTGCTTGTTTATTTCTTGATAGCCTGCTAATTAAAACCCACATCTTCCTTTTCATTATTGCCCAAACATTTTATGTGCCATTCAAAATTAATTGGTTAGCGTTGCTAATAAATCCACTCATATCCATTTATGCAAAGGAGTGGAGGTCAATGAAGTAGCCAGAGGCCCCGGCCCTGGGTTATAAAAACACATACATTATGCTACATATTCATATAAAGCTTTATTACCACAAATTTCAAAATATTAAATTTATAGAGAATCAAGCTTATGCCCAGCTATATCAGTCTACAAAAATAATTATGGATTTACAGGCCAGAGAACCTACCCCCTGGAGGCTGAGTGGTTAAAAAATATAGTATCATAAAAGCTAAAAATGTCATAAAAAACACAACCAGTAAACAAAATTGTCTGATTTTGTTACTTGGTTTCAATTTTGGTGGTTCGATTTTGTTTACAAAATTTGTTTCACTTTTTGCATTCCCCGTATTTTATCAGCAGCTTTGCACATGCAAAATTTTGCATGTTTTGTATCTTTACCCATGTCACAACTGAAAAACTGAAATGTGCACATTACCATCAAAATGAGAAATAAAAATTCTCTGACATTTCCTTTAATGAGCAATCTTAGACACATAACAATATGGGTGCCAATCTACAAAGAGATGTACTGTGACGTTCAAAAAATAGTCCAAGAGCTATATTAACAGGTGCAGAAATCCCTGCTGAGAGAAAATGCTCCTGAGTAATCTGTAGCTCTATTCTTCTGAGACCAAGCATGAAAGCTATATTTTTGTTCATTTCAAGAAGAGCTGAACCAAAATATTCGACAACTGGACTATTCTTTCATTGGGTAGGTATTGGGTTTTCGATGTTTTTGGTTGAATATTTGGCTCCTCCAGTCACTTTCTGTTACTGCAATTTGATGTCACTTGTACTACTCCCCAGACAAGTCAAGAAAATGCCACATCACCACTGTTCTCTGCTTTATTCCACTCTGACCTCTGCTCAGAGGTCTTGCTCTCCTCCCTTGCCTTTTTCTTCTGATAGCTACAGTATCTGACCTCTCTATGCTGTCTGCCCCTGTGCAAGAAAAACATGATTGATATTGTGTTGCTTCTAACTTTCACTCAGAGTGATCATTTTATGTAAATATATCTCAAATGACAGTACAAATGTTGTGTTTAACTTGTGTTATAAGTATCAGTAGCCTTAAAAATTAATGCCTTTGAACAGCCCTATTTCCAAGCAAGAATTAAAAAAAATTTTTTTTTTTGTCTGCCTATCTGTGGTGCCAAAAAGCATAGCAGAGAAATCACCTGGCATCATGACTTAAATCAGAGACAAGAGCTGTGCTTTTACACCCGCTGGGTGTGCTTGATAGAAAATACCAAAATGTTGAATCTCTCTGCCTCATGGTGATTGTAAGAGATATTACAGTATATTCCCCAATCCTCTCTCTTCCTTTGGATCAGTAAGTAGTTTGAAAGAAAACACGGGTTCTATCTAGCTGTTCTTTCAATCTTAGCTTTTCTCTGCAAAGATAACTGTATAAAAGTCATAAAGGTTTGTGGTGCACCAAACATATTTCACATAAGGAAAAGCATTTGCTGAAATTGTTCAAACTGTCACTTACTCTGACAAGCATGTGAGGGAAAGGTCCTCTGGAGTTCTCAGGCACATTAATAGGCGGGATGACCCAGTCTCTTTTCTGCCGCCTCAGCCCGTTGGCAGAGGAGCCTCTCTGATGTTTTCGAGGGAACTTGATAACTCTGGGTTGGAAGTCCCAGACTCTTGACAGCATTTCTTCCATGCCAATCTGAAAAGAAAAGGCCAAGTATATCATATTGTTCTATATCTTGCACTGAATAACTTTTTGTAATCATTTATTTGAGGAATATTATTTTACCATGACAGGCTGAAAGATGAATCTATAGAGTGTTGTAAAACGAAAAGATTTCCCCATTGAAGGTAAAATACCTGGTGTAAGGCTAACAATGAACAATTTTGGGTGAGTGACAGAGGCAGACACAAGAAAATATAAATAAACATTCCTGTGAATGCTGCTGCATCACAACTCCTGACACCTGAGCCTGCCCAAGTCCTCGGCTTCTGCCTAAGAAACTGAGACTTCCCCCAGGCTGCATGGGTTTTGTCCGCAGAGTTGCTTTGTGCTTTGTCTGCATCCCAGCACAGATTTTTGCAGACAGACATGATTTCCTTCCATCCCTTTCCTCTCTGCTCTCACTGAAGACGGAAAACAATGAGACATTTTGCCCAGACAGAGGTCTGTCATGAAGTCAAATAATGAAATAAGGAAATTTTTGTCCACAGACCAACATGAGATGATATTTTTTTTTATTATGATTACTTTGCATCTGGTTGAGAATCTGATACTGCACACATATACAGTAGCGACTAAATCATGTCTATATCTGGTCTTCGTTCTGGACAAGTATTCTGTTCTGCAGAGAATATTTTCTTTGTATATGTGTTCTCTTATTTTTGATGTACCTTTGAACATCATACAGACCACAGTGTTAGGGACAACTCTTATGTTGTAGTGTATGGGCGAATAGACCCCACCACACTGCACTGACCTCCCCCAGCTACAGCTGCAGAAAGAAGATTGTGTTCTTACTCATCGTGCCTGGTGAAATAAGGGTTAGAAGGGTGTGTAAAAGACTGAGTGTTTTTCCCTGGATCCTCCATGGTGTCCTCCTGTGTAATATGGCTATATTTCTGTAATCCACCTATAATCCTATTGTTGTCTCTGCACCCTGCGTACACACACATTCACTGGCAGTGTGCCGCTGTCACCTGAAGCACAGTGGAAATCCTCCTGCTCATCCCACCTGGAATACACACAACACAGTCATAACAGGCACGTGTGCTCACAAGCAAACACAGACAAGTTGCCATGCCAAACACAGGCCGGCAGTTCATCCTATCAGTGCACATCTGCTTTGTCTGTGAGGGAGGCAGACTGTAAGCTACACCCGAGCACTCACAGTGAATATTTTTCATCTTTTGTTTTAACTCTTTGCACATTGGACTACAAGCTCAGTGCAGGGCTCTGGGCAGCCAGGGATGAGGGTTTAACCAGAATGCCACACAGAGGAAGCAGGGCAACCAGGGGTGCAGAAAGAGGAACGTGGGGACCAGATGTGTTTCCCAGATAAGATTGCTCTCATTCCAGCTTCACTCATCCAAAACACTCACAGGTACCAACTGGCACAGTGGAGGCAGTGTGTGCCAGTCCCCTCCACAGAACAGAGGGGGAATTAGTCTCTGTATGTGAATTTGAGTGAGTTTTTCTGTGGCTGGGTGTATTTGCAACTGTCTATTAAAAAAAAACAAAAACAAGAGAAAACAAACCAGTATATCTACATAACAAGCATGCAACATAGGAAAAACAACACTCTCCAATAGAAATGATAATGAGTCATAGAGAATATTTGTATCGGTGCATATGGACGTATGACGTATGCCATAGCACAGTTCTTCCTCAACTCTGCTCAGTTTGGTATGCTGCTCCTATGATAAAATCCTTATCTGCTTTCCCAGCTATCAGCAGAACCCACAATGAATGAATAGATACTCTATACCGATCTGCCTACTGACGAAGGCCTGATGATAACAAGGTTGAAGAATTCCATCGGTCAGGCCCCAACATTCCTTGGAAGGAATGAAGAAATGAATAAGAGAGACAGCCAAGCAGAGTGACAAACAACGAAAGGGAGATATCCTTTATTGTAAGCCTGCTTGTGGATAATATCAGTATAGTGGCTGCATGTGACTGTCACTTTCAAACAGCATGGCAGATGACAGGCTGCTGGCATTCTGACAGCACCAAGAAAAACTGGAACAAGCTCTCGGTGGGCTTGCATGAAACTAGGTGCCTGGTAGGTTTGGGATTTTTTAATTTTTTTTTTTTTTGGTCTGTGTGCACATATGGGGAATCATGTGCCCTGGTCTTAATGCAAGCATGTGTGCACATGTGCAATTGTGTAAAAATAATGCATGAACATATGTGCTTGTTGAATCGCCTGTGTGTTTGTGCGTCCTAGTGTGTGTATATGTGCTTGAACACATGACAAGGAGTCAGTTAGTGTGTCTCTGATGTGCCGCAGGCTCCTGAAACCCAAAGGCATGCAGAGCCAGCTGGCACCTCTCTGCTCCCAGGCATCCTTCGTGTTGCTGGGGCAGTCTTCAAGCCTGCAGTCCCTGAGCCCTGAAGCTGACATCTGGAGGTTATCGGTCTGACAAACAGGCAGAGCAATACAATAAGCATCTGTGCTCAGTGACGTATCTGCTCAGTGTGGTTCTGAAACATTTGATTCAGGTCTTTTGATTTAATTTTTTATGTTTTTCCTGTTGGAGCTTCCCTTGCTGTTTCACTTTAATCAAAAAACAGATCATAGTGCTAGTCTTCTATTAGAAGAATGTTCTCCTACTAGATCTTTTCTCAAAAACTAAATTGAGGAAAAAAATAAATTTTAACAGTAAAACTTCCCACCAAAAAAAAAAAGTTGAAATTCTAGTGTGGATTGTCTACATAATAATAAGGCTTTAATCACAAAGTTAAAGCAGAATGGAAAAAAAAAAAAGCAAGCATCCAACCCTGACGCTGCTTTTCAATGACCAGTGGACCCCAGGGTCCTACATTCCAACCTTATCCCGGCATTCGCTGTAATCTACCTTGAACAGGTGAGACTGTCTGGGGAGAGTGTGGTTAAAATGCAAATCAAATAAGCACTAAAACCTGTTCCGGCAACCGGTGGACTCCAAATCCAGTGGTGCATAACTGATGGGCTCTAAGCTGGTGGAGAAGGCAAACCAACGTGCCATGAAATCAGTACGAGTTGGAGAGCACTCAACGAGAGGCCCTACCTGTGTGTGGTGCGATAGCTTGAGTACATAAACACAGCGGAAAGGGCTTTCAGACCATAGATGCTCTATACTTCAATTGCTCTGGTATTGTACAGTGGAAAATTAAATCCTAAAATTAGCTAGTGGAGCACATTCCAAGTATGATAATTTCTGCCTCTGAAACAGAACGGCACTGATACTGAGGCAGTTATTAAAAGCAAATCAGTGCGCTCTCACTGGTGCTATACAACAAAGAGAGCATAGCAAGGAGAAGAAAGCCAAAGTATATTCAGTGCCGAAGCCAGATCATCCGAGTACAGATGAACCAAGAGTATGATTTGTTACAGTACAGCACCTCTCTTAGAGCGAAAGTGAACAAAATGAGCTGGTGTTTGAGGTGTGTCTCTTTCAATCGCCACTGGGAAAAAGAGGATATCCCATGCTGTTTATATTCTTTGCTACTGTTACCACCATTTATTATGCAGAGATAGTCTGCGGTTAGGTGATGTGATTACGATAACCTCTTTTTCTAAAATAACTATTGACTTTCAGAACAAAGCCATGGGCTCAGATAACAAGTAC
This sequence comes from Paratilapia polleni, assembly GCA_015106735.1. Taxonomy (NCBI): domain Eukaryota; kingdom Metazoa; phylum Chordata; class Actinopteri; order Cichliformes; family Cichlidae; genus Paratilapia; species Paratilapia polleni. The sequence goes on along the minus strand of VUQI01060432.1, from coordinate 25,830 downwards.
TTGCCTCTGTGGGTATTTACTGAGCTAGAAGAGGAAAATGGGCCACCCAGTTCAACAACACTGCTCTGAACTGATAAGTCTTAACTTCAATTCCCAGACATCACGTGAAGCCATGGCACTAAACTGAACAGGGCAAGCTTTTTTTTACTGAATGATGAGAGAGGCAAAAATGTTTAGCTTTCTCACAGCCACCCACACTAGGTTTTACTATTACATTTAGTTGAAACATCTACTGTAATTACACAAGTGCTGAAACCCTGAAGTTCATTTTGACAAAAGAAGCAAAAAAATTATAGCATCTCAAGAAAAGGCTAGGACTTTTTGTACTGATTCCACATTTTGATTACATGGCTGAACATATTGCACTGCACTGTGATTAATGTCAAATTGTAAATGTTAGCAAGCTTACATGGCAATCTAAAATAGTTAATTTAAATTATGCAGATAATCGTTAGCATTGCCACTGTGACCATGTCAGCCAAGGGGTTCTACTGTTCTGCCAGATGAGGCTGGCATCTCTAAACTGTGTCCTTTGGCCTCTGTGCCTTGAAATAACAGTCCTCCTTTAAAAAGCTACAATTTCTGCAATAGAAAGCCTTTTTTTTCGTTGTTTTTTGCTTTTTACTTTCACTTGCTCTTTAGGTTTAGGCATTTAATCGGCTAGGTTGAGGAAAAGATTGGTTTGAGTTAAAATACGCACCTTCATTAACCCTGCACACTGAAAAGTTATGCTTACCCAATGTGTTTAAATGTGATCCCAAGGGATCCTTTACAAGCATCCATATGTGACGAGCTGGGAGTAACAGACCCAATCTCACTAATGCCTAAACTCTAAATTAAACTAAAAGCTAGAGTACTTGTGGACTCTTGGTCTTGTTGCATAAATTCCTGAGTAACTGCTTTGGGTGACAATAATGTCATGATTTTGTCTTTCTCTTACACTATGAGTGTTTTTTTCACTCATTTGCTCGAGCAAACTTTTTGCCTGAAGGCATGAGATGGGAGACTGGACAGCATGACCTCGCCCACAGAGTCAGAGTCCTCTGCAGGGCTGTTTAACATTACAGCAGGCCACTTTCAAATCAAACTCTGCTAGTTACATGGGAGGACTCTCTGCCTTCCCTATTAAATGAAGAGAAAGATGCATTTCGAAATCACAAGAGTCACCCAGACTGAATAAGTCAACACTAAAACTGATATCACTTAAGTCATAAATAGTAGATGCCAGCGAGGACAAACTGTTAGCAGGGTGATTTTTCAGCCTAGCAGAGGTCGTCACTAAGTACTTTTCCTCATGCAGTTTTGATAATGTGAGTCAACCAGAAATGGTAGTATTGGACCGTACAGTATGTGACAAGTACTGAATATATGTATTTTAAAAAAAGAAAACCAAAATGTTTTACACATTTTTGGTTCCTTAAATGGGGTCCCCTTCACCTGTGTTCCTATTATCCTGAGTTACCCCTTAACATGCAATATATTTTAATAAATAAATTTTCTAAGACTATGCTTTTGATGAAACAATTATTTACTTTAATTTCTCCTCAGGGCTCAGGAGCAATTTCCCACTCAGGAGATTGGAATTAAATTCTACTGTTGCACTGGCACCTATTTATAGCAACTGAGGAGAAAGTGACAGGAACACATGTAAACACAGCTCTGGCGAAGAATGCACACTGTACTGATTTTCAAATTTCCAAGTGATTAGAGAAAACACTTTTTTTTTTTTTTTTTTTTTTTTTTTTTTTCTTTTTTTTTTTTTTTTTTTTTTTCTTTTTTTTTTTATTTTTTTTTTTTTTTGCTCAATTACTGAATCCTTCTCTAGCTCCACGTTGTGAAGAACATAATTATACGCTCAAACTACATCACCTGGTCTTTGCAGACTCCACCAGAGTGGAACATTAGTTCAATCAATGTCAATTATTTCCCAGTCTCCATTATTGCACTGCCAGGAGTGGGCAGAATTTTAATCCCCACTCTGCAATTGCTTTAGCTACATGAGTCTTTGGGCTTTTTGTCATGATTAGAAACATGACTGAACATTAAGCCCAATGGCATTCAACAAGTAGTGCAGGAAAAACGATAATGGGTTCGTCTCTCAACAAAGTGCAGCCTAGCAATGGAAGTCGGTAACAGTGGCTATGCATTTGCCCCGTCTACCTTTACAGTCTTTGTTAGCTAATAGACCCTTGGTAGCAAATAGGGCCATGTGTCTACTTGTCACACACAGAGAAGCACTACATCTTTACTGGTGTGAATAAACTGTGATTAAAATCTTGCATTAGAGACAGCTGGAAACACAAGGGCTGGATCTGATAATTAGAACTGTTACATTTTACCCTGTTCCTGTTTTGTTTTGTAATCTTAACCAATGGATAGAAACATTTATTGCAGAGGTACTTTTGCCATTCATGCAACAAAAAAAGAAGTGTATCTGATTAGAAAACAAACTAGGATTGGAGGCTGATTGCATTTTAATGAAACCAAATCCAGACTGAAATCATTTTATCAAATCTAAATCCTTTTAGAATTTTTTTTTTATCAAATACAGTGAGGTTTAGCTTTCAACATTTGTAAGTCATTCAAGTTGAAAACTAAAACAAAGATCTGTAATCACAGTTTATTGGCTGATTAGACTGAATGAACCATGTTAATTTTCACAGTCTGTTGCTACAATCTTGAAATTAGATGAGCAGCACAACATACTACATGAAATGTTGATTAAACATCTGTTACTCGCTTACTTCCATGATGTATTTTTTACAACCTACTTTCTCCGCATGCAATCCCAATGCAGAGCTATTAAGTCCATAAAATACAGTTAGGTCCATAATTTGTTGAATTTTTGTAATTTTGCCTCTGTACACCACCATAGTGGATTTTAAATCAAACAATCAAGATTGACTGAAGTGCAGATTTTCAGCTTTAATTCAAGGGATTTTACAAAAACGCTGCATGAACTGTTTAGGAATAATAGCCATTTTAATACATTGTCCCATTTTCAGAGGCTCAAAAGTAATTGGAAAATTGACTGACAAGCAGTTTTATGGCCAGGTGTGACCTGTTCTGTTGTTATTTCATGACAAATGAAGCAGACATAATATCTGAAGTTGATTCAAGGTGTTGAATTTGTATTTTATAGCTTTTCGTTGTAATTTTAAATATGAGGGTCAAAGAGATGTCAGTGCAAGTAAAGGAGGCCATCATTAGGCTGAAAAAAATATAAATAAACCCATCAGAGAGATGGCAAGAAGTTTAAGAGTGGCCAAATCAACAATCTGGTTCATTCTTAAAAAGGAAGGAATGCACTGACCAGCTCAGCAACACCAAAAGGACTGAAAGACCACAGAAGACAACTGAAGTGGATGATGACAGAATTATTTCCATGGTTAAGAAAAACAACTTCACAACATCTAACCAAGTCCAGAACACTCTCGAGGAGGTGTATCACTGTCAAGGTCTACAATCAAGAGACACCTCCATGAATGTAAATACAGAGGGTTTACAACAAGGTGCAAACCACTGATTACACTCAAGAACAAGAAGGCCAGATTATATTTAAAACATCTCAAAGAGCCTGTACGGTTCTGAAAAAAATCTTTGGACAGATGAAACCAAGATTAACTTGTACCAGAATGATGGGACGAGAAAAGTTTGGAAGAGAGAACCAGCTCATGATCTGAAGAATACCACATTATCTGTCAAATATGGTGGGGGTAATGTTACGGCATGGACATGTATGGCTGCAAGTGGAACCAGGTCACTGGTGTTTCTTGATGATGTGACTGCTGATAGAAGTAACAGCATGAATTTTGAAGTGTACAGGGCTATACTCTCTGCTCAGATTCAGGCAAATGCTGCAACACTTATCGGATAGCGCTTCAGAGTGCAAGTGGATAATGACCCAAAGCATACTGCAAAAGCAGCCCAAGAGTTTCTCAAGGGAAAGAAAATGGATGTTCTTAAATGTTCAAATCAGTCACCCGATCTTAACCCAACAGAGCATGCTTTTCAGGTATTAAATAAAAAACTGAATGCAGAAAGACCTTCAAACAGGCAGCAACTGAAGGTGGCTGCAGTAGAGGCCTAGCAAAGCATCTCAAGGGAGGAAACACAGCATTTGATGATGTCCATGGGTTTTAGACTTCATGCAAAGGATTTTCATCCTTATATTTAAAATTATGTTAATTTGTCCAATTAATTTTGAGCCTCTGAAAATGGGGGATTATGTATAAAAATGGCTACAATTCCTAAACAGTTAATGCAAAATTTTTGTTAAACCCCTTAAATTAAAGCTGAAAGTCTGCACTTCAATCCCATCTTGATTGTTTGATTTAAAATCCACGGTGATAGTGTACAGAGGCAAAACTGCAAAAATTATGTCTTTGTCCAACAAATTATGGACCTAACTGTATAGGTATGGCATGATGCAGTGAGCTAATAATAATAATTACTAAAAAAAAAGCTCATTAAGATAACTAAGAGATTCTGTAGCACCACAGCTTAGCAAATATAGGATCCAAAATGGGACTTGGTACATCGAATATTGCAGTGTAAAATGGTATTGTACATATCTAAAAGTTTACTGAAGCTCAGCTTTCACCCATTAACAGGGGGGCCCTGTTGAGGGGCTAATGGCCTGGTATTTAATGCAATAGCTAATAGTCAAGCAGGCAATTTTGTGATAATAACCCACATCATAAGCCACTATGTAATAGAAGGGTATCTGTCACTGTATTTGACTTTGCAGATTCTCCTTCATTACCTTTGTGAGTGGTAAAGGATGTGGATGCCCAGCCAGGGCCAGTTTAACAGTGGTCTCCCAGATGTGGGGGTCATGGAGTCCCCGGGCTGTTACCATGAACTGGACGGGTTCTGACAGGTTGGCGACCTCCTGCTCAGCATACACAGTCCCGTCAGGCCTCACGCTGAAGTTGGGGTCGCTGCTGACAAAGCCTACCTCTCTGCTGCGCTGACAATCCTCAAATTTCACTGCAGAAAAAAGAAAAGGAGAGAGCAGCACAGTGAGATTTACTCCAGAAAAGGTGTTTGCCAATCCTTGACACATCTGGCAGGCTTAAGATTAACCTGCACCCATCAAGACGTATCTTGAAATATCTCATCCCTTCTGCTGTCACTTCTGATTCCCTGCTTTGACGTCTTTGGCAATACAAACTGCTTATCTGTTCCTGAACTGAAATACACGGGGGGGGGGGATTCTTTTTCCAAACTATGCAATATCAAAATAGCATTTCCCTCTGCTTCTACAGGAAAAACATGAGGAAATGCTCACATGGAGCAAGGGTCTTTAATGACATTTGGTGGGTTCTGCTTCACTGAGACAAAAGAAAGTGAGCTGTGAGGAATCTCGTGTTTGCATGCACACACACAAACTACTATCCCTGCATCCAGAGTAATGTACCAATGTGCAGTACGGGAGGCTGGATGGCATATAGGGGTGTTTACATATGTAAATGCTTGGCACAGATCACATGGAGACACAGACAGAGATGTTGTTGGGTTGTTGAGTGCATGTGCAGATTCTCCAGTGACAGCTTACATGAATATGCCATTAACCACGCAAAACACAAGAGAAACCAACAGACATAGCAATTTGGAAAATCCTTTCATTCCACTGCCAAATTCAATTAACACTCAAGGCATCATTTCTACTTGATTCACAGTGTGATGCAATGACACCAATGCTGAGAATGACTGATTGTTATTTTCAACATGTCTATTATTTTAACACATACACACACACACGTGCGCGCCCGCGTGCGTGTGCACATAAACACACATATACCATCCCTTGCCTCCCTTTATCCCCAAGTTGAAATGCGTGTGCTGTGATGTTATCAGCCAAACTCTGGTTGTTGATAACAAGACAAATTGATTTCATAAATCACCCAGGGAACAAATCATCTGTTATGAGCAGTGGCAGTGTGATTTCTCAAAAATCCAGCGTGAAGAATTCTGCACAGCAAGCTTTTTATCAAGCCATCTATTTAATTTATCGCCCAGCTTCCTGTCAAAAGCAGCTCCCAAACAACAGGCTAATAAAGCATGAGATCTGCTCAGCCACTGCAGCTTAGCATCACACAAATGAGGCTGCTTGTTTTCAACCTCTGAGTAATTGCATGCGTAATGGGACGGATGGTAAACACAGTTTTGACAATGTGTGCATCTGTCTATGTTGGCAAATGCAATCCATATTTTCATTAAAAAAAAAAAAAAAAAAGAAACCCAGCCCAGTGGAGAATGTTCTTATGTGAGTGATAAGCTTTGTTAGAAATGATTGCCTCGCTTTAGGGATCATTTATCAATGCAGGGGATATTTAACATCAGGTTGTGACAATATGACACAGACCTGCTTGAATTGTGCACAGATGAATTGTGATGGCAGACATGTATTATGTAAATGACTTCAATTAGCTTGAACTGAGCAGGCTAATTGTTGTCACTTAGACAGGTCTCTTGTGGTGCAGCTGGAGAAAAGGGGCTTAAGGACACGAGCACTGCAAAGCACTGCTTATGAATTTGCGCGCGTGTATGTGTGCACCTGTGTGTACATGCACGTAGGAGTAAGTTCAAAGTGCAGCTAGTGTGAGAATGTATGTCCTCAGCTGGTGCATATATTAATTTTGATGTTAATGCAATAAAACTGTTGAGGTCTCTAAGGGTCTGCCTGAATCTGCTGCCTTTTGTGCTGCTGTGGTGGTGCCAGTTGGCATGGGAACACACATGTGGTCTGTGAGGCATTGCCACTGTGGAACACTATTAGAGCTGTATCTTTGATTCTTTATGAGGGCATCGGGCCAGCTCTCAGTTTACCATTCACCACTGTGTACCCGCTTGGGGCTGGAACTATGACCCTGATTCCTGACACATCTACTAAGTGTGGAGATATTCACAAATGGTTTTCTATTCATTAAAATTCCCGTTCACAAAGCACATTCAAATCAGGTGGTGGGATCTGATCTGCCACGCTGTTAAAATAGAGATGAAAGCAGCAGCAAAGAGACAACGCTGCGACTAGATAGGGATAGGGAAACTCAGTGTGTGTATGTGGGTCTGAGGGAGAGGGGGAGATTGTATCATGAAAGCATAAAAAGGGGGAGAGGCAGATATTGTAGCACACAAGAAAAAAGGAGATAGAGATATTTAACAAAATTAAGAAAATAAACCCCAACTGGAGCAATTTTCACAGCTCAAAAAGAAATTGTTAGTTTTTAAGACAAAAAGAGCTAATCTTGCATGTAATTTATTTTGTCATCTACTACTTGGCAAACTGTAGCATCCCTTTGTATGCAAAACTGGACTTTAGACAAATAAATGAAAATGAGGCTTGAGGATGATTTCTTAGCTGATGACCCTGAATGAACAGTAATTAAAGCAAACATACATATTTGCAACAGGTGCAATCAGTGCTGGCTCTGACCTCATCACTTGATGAACTTATCTGGAGCACCAGGAATGGGAGGAATGGGATGACTGGAAAGGTTTTTGCTCTCTTAAAATGACTAATTATTTTATATTAACATACAACACAAATGGACAGTGACACTGATGGGTTTTAGCTAATGCACTCTGTTGGACTCTGTTGGACATCTGGTAGTGCTGTTTCAAACTGCCTCAACTCAGCAGCTCCGAATCAGCAAGCAACAGAAACTACAGGAAAGGCAATTTTGTGCCTTGCTGGTCATAGTAACAGCTCTCGGACTCTAAGATCTATTGTGTCAATTGCCTTTTTTCTCTGTGGGTGTATGAATATATGTGTCCTTGTATTTTGCCTTGCTTCCCTCTAGTTGATGAGGACAAACATCAGGGGTAATAACCACCAGCTCATGACTGTTTATGTTTGCCGTCTGTGCTTTCAGTTCTTTTTCTATTTTGTTGACTTTGCTACTTTGCTGACTGTGAAAATGTTAAGTTATGCGTCCCAGTGTAAGCTTCTCTGAGTGCAAGTGCATGCATAGTGTGCCCCATATATTTTAGTGCAGCCTGCCATCCACAGAGATGTTTGGCAGCCTGCTGAAGCTGGTGTCATTGTGCTCAGGTGCTTTTCTCTGGACTTGCATGGCAGAGAACATGCTGTCCAACAGAGTGGCGGGTGCAGCACAGAAATGGCTAAAACAGAGCAGGCAAGCAGCCGTGACCACCAACCACTAAGTCCTTCCTTCAAGCACTCACACACAAAGACACACACACACACACACACACACACACACACACACACACAAAGACACTTATGTTCTTTGTCTCTTCCTGCTTGTAGCTCCCCAGCAATCCTGCAGAGAAGGCCAATACACCTCTTGTATGGAAACATTACATGTGCATAATGCGGATGGCAGGTCACTCTGCCCAGCCTGCTTTGTGCATCCACATGCGACCGCCTACACCATGTTCACCTGTCAACTGTGAATGCCCCCCTTTTCACTCTTTCACTGTCTCCTCCCTCCTCCACTTCCCTGTCGTCCAGTGTCACAGCGCCACATTCTCCTTTTCTTATTGTTTTTATTTCCTCTTCGTTTAGCCTCCCCGCATTCTTCATCCATCCACTTCTCCCTTCCCATATTCCCTGCAGACTGAGCTACTTTCTCCCCCGACGCAAAGAGGGACAGCCAGTCTGAGCCAATAGCCCAGCCAGACATAAAAATGGGCACCCTGGTGGGCCAGTTATTACCATTGTTAAAGTGAGCTGAGAGAATGGCACAAAAGAGCTAAAAGAGGCACAAAAAGACATCACAAAAAAGGTCATGTCAGTCTGAATTAAGCATTTACACACTTGAAAGCTGGTTTTAGAAGTAATTATGATTTTAACGGTCATTTTCTAGACTCTGAAGAAACATTTTATTGATTTGCTTTTACAGAACAACCATTATTATTGTACCATTTATAATTCTTGCATTTAATCTGCACATCTCACCCTGTATTTATTGCTTTTGCACCTGATTTGATCTGTGTTGTGTTTGTGATAAATAAAGATTTGTAACAACATCTAAAAATAGGCTGCTGCAACAAATGCAGCATACATAATAAATGTGGCCAGTGTTCCACATAAAATACTCCAGTGTACACACTCACACTTTTAGTTTAAAGTTTACATCTCAACTGTGTCACCTGCGATCTACTCGATAGTCAGGTATGCTGTTGTTGAATTTAGTAAATAGGCCCAGACTGAGCATATGGTTCTGCTTTTGTTAAGGTGCTGTTCATCACAGTCATGGCAAAGTGCTAAGTAAACACTCCCTCTGGTACCCCACTGGTTTCCTCAAGCCAACGGGAAAATCAACGCCACCCACTCAATTTGCAAATAACAGTATTTTTGCCAGGCTGAGGCTGTGATAGACAGGAGCATGGAGCCCACTGATGAGTAAACGAATACTGGTAAAACGTGGAACATACTGTATGTGCGGAGTTGAAAAGCAAGCCAAAAAATTTCAGCTCAAAGAAAAAGAGAAAAAGGACTATGTAGCTTAAATTTTCTGTGCTCACTGTGATTGATTTGACAGGTCATCAGTTTCTGAACATTTGAATTTTATGAGTTTTAATTTTGGCAAACCAAGTGTAAAACTTCATTTGAAGGGATAGCTCTAATTTTAATCACCAGCAAAGCAAAGGTATGAATGCTAGGATCCCTGAGCATTTGTTTTTAAGTACACTGATAAGGAGAGACATTCACAGTAAACTAATTACAGTTTTAATGATAAACCGCATTGAATGTGCCTCTGTGAAACGAAATTCAAGAGGCTTAAATTGCCAGCTAAGAGATTATACCCTTAAATTCCACATGAGAATCTACTGCTGATAGCAATGACCTTAGAAGAAAAAAACACTCTTTGAAAAACAGATACTTCATCCCTGAAAGGTCAGTTTTCAGCACCTAAGAGAAATAGCCTTGTTTTCAGCTTGTCTGCTGAGCAATTTTAATTGTTCTCATAGGGAAACTTTTATTGAAATAACCCACAGAGGTGCATGTAATCCTCCAGCGTAAGTTAAATATAAAACCAAGAAAGACTGAACTACTAAGGTGTTCATCTAAAAGTGGAATTATAGCCACTCAAGATTGTAAGTTACCAGAGAAATCTGAGTTGTAATATTCTTTCCACCTACAAGATGCAAGAAATGAGAAAAGTTTACATCGTTCAGTGGGCGGTGAAGTATCTGCAGTGGAACCGACATGATTGGCAAGTACAGATGCAAAATATATTTTCTGATGTGCTGATTTATCCCTAAAGTGAAGCATCTTGTACATCTGTACTCAAACCTGAGGCGCCCCATGCAGTACAACAGAACCCTTGAAACTCTTTTGAAATCCAGCCCACTGTGCCCCCACAGGAATGCTTATAACTAATTCAATTTACATGCTGCTGTTTTTAAAACACTGCAGGTACAATGTGACTTTCCTGAAAAGGCTTATTTTTTTCCTGCCGCAGTTGGAAATGAATTTCTCTGCCTCTGCAGTTCTCTGTTTTAACAAAAGCCCACACAGTTCCCTCTGACAGCTCGCTCTCACAAAAGGAAACCACTGCGACTCAAGTGTGTGTGTCGCAGTGTGTGCTTATGCGTGCAAGGGAGCCAGCGTGAGAGAGATAAAGAGACAGAGTGAGAGAGAAGAGGGACATTGGAGTGGGAGTGTGTGACATGAGCTCTTTGCATTTACGATTATTACCGCTGATGCATAAATGGGTATGGGTGTCATCGACCGTGTCCCCCATAGGTGTGAAAGTGTGTGCGTGGGAAGAACAGGTGCTGTCAACCTGCATTTGTGTCTGTGCTCATGTTTCACTTTTTAAACACCACATTCTTGTTATCTGGCACTGCTGCTCTTACGGAGCTGAACGAAACCTTGTCACATTCAAAGTGCACTGTCTCATGTGTATGGCTAACCCCCCCCCCCCCCCACCATACCTTTGCTTTTCTTCTGTA